>JBBPUP010000695.1:0-12708 GCA_038094735.1 Exsudoporus floridanus
CACCAAGTCTTTGCTCCTTGGCAACGTGCAACCCAGAAGCATACTTAACCCGTTTAACAGTGAACCGAGCCACGTTTCCGACGGCATCAAGAACTTGTCTCTATCAGCGTACTGCCGTAGCAGATCCCGAACCGCATTTCTCGATTCGGCATACTTGGAATGACCTTCTAGCGTGGTGATACATGCGTGGCCACCGACATGGATCCCGTTCCTTCGTAGCATTTTGACGTTGCGCTGCCACCATTCCTCCATGACCGGTTCTCGCTCGAGATGCGTGACCGCCAACGCGACCGGAACCTGTTTCTTCCCGAGCACCTCGTAAAAGAGGCGATAGTTGCTCTTCGTAGTTGTCGTCACCCTGTCTCCGCGCATGCAAAACAGGAAGAGACTGATTCCTCCCGAGGCGTTCAACCGCTGTATCAGCCGCACTGCTTGCTCGATCGCACCTGTGAACCCATTCACCCCATTCTCCGGTTCCTCCAATCCGACGGTATCCCAAAGCCGGATCGTCGTCGCTCCAAGTTGGAACTGATACTCTGTCGACGTCAGAGTGCATGCGACGCTGTCGGGCGAGGTGTCGGCGACACGCCACCCTGTAAGGAGATTGACGAGCGAACTTTTGCCGACGCCAGTTTGCCCAAAGAGGACAACGTGAAGGTCCCGAGTTGGGGCGCTGCGTGGGGTGAGGGCGTGGTCAATGATGAGGTCGCGGACGAGACGCTGGCACTCGTCGCGACGCCCCGGAGTCGGAGGGTGCGCGTCGTCGGAAAGAGCGGTGATACAAGCGTGTGTTGCGAATGTCATGTGCGAGGCGGACAAGGCGTCCGCGTTGGTGTGCCACCATTGGTCCATGGCAGCGAGGACATCGTGTGCATTCGACATGCGCTCGAGCTCGGTGACGACGGCGACGATGGGGGTGTCAGGGGATACGCGATTGCGGAACGTGGAGATCGTATCGTAGGTCTGTTTCATGCCCTTCGTGATACGCCGACCTCGAAAACAGGCGATGAGGAGGTGCACGCCCGCGCCCCGACCAAGTTCTGTGAGGAGAGATCGCAGGGCGTTGTGTGCATGTTTTGGGGACGTGCTCCCGACTGGGCCCTCGCCCAACCCGGGGGTGTCCCAGAGACGGAAGGTTTGCGTTTCTAACAGGTTCCAGTCGTGATAGCTCGTGCCGACGGTGACGGCACGCACGTCGCTCGTCACGACAGCGCTGTCTCTGCCAACCACCAGATTGATGATCGAGCTTTTTCCGACGCCGGTTTCGCCTACGACGACGATGTTACGGGTGAGCTCCAGCGAGAGACCGAACAGGGTGTTGGACATCGGCATGGACCTGCTAAACGCGGTCAGCGGGAGGGAGTGGTCGATGAGGAGGTTCCGCGCGAGTCGCTGGCACGCGGCGTAGCGACCTGGCATTTCGGGATGACAGTCGTCGGTGAGGTTGGTGAGGCAAGCATGACCACAAAACGACATGTCAAAGGCAACGAGGACACTCTGGTTGTCTGTCCACCATTTCTCCATGGATGTTACGATGTTGGATGGATCGCATCGTTCCTCCAAGTTGGTGATGACAGCCGCGATCGGAGTTTGCGGAGACACTTCGTTCCGAATGCGAAGGATAACTCCGTACGTCTGTTTCATGCCCATCGTGACCCTCGCGAGTCCATTCATGCATACGACAAGGAGGTGCACTCCACCTTCCTTGCCGAGTTCCCTCAGGAGCGAGCGCAACGCATGCTGCGCAGCCTTGGGCGAGACATTCCCGAACGATCCCTCGCCGAGACTGGGTGTATCCCACAACCAAAACGCATGTGTTTGGGCCTCTGTTTGCCAAGCGTGACGCGTCGTGCGGGTGGTGACATTGCAGACGTCGCTAGCGGCGGTTGCGGTGTTCCAGCCTGAGACGAGATTGATGAAGGAGCTTTTACCGACGACGACGACGTTGCGGGGTAAGAGGTGAGGCGAGACCCTTGCGTAAGAGAGAAGGGGGGCAAAGTCAGTTCCTTTTGCATCGTGGGACAAAGTTACATGACAAGTGGTTGGGAGAACGGTCCTTACCTGAACGCGGCCGGGGGGAGGGAGCGGTCAATGATGAGGTTCCGTGCGAGTCGCTGGCACGCGGCGCGGCGACCTGGCATCTCGGGATGACAGTTGTCGGATAGGGTGGTGAGACAAGCATGACCACAAAACGTCATGTCAAAGGCAGCGAGACCGCTCTCGTTGTTTGTCCACCATTCTTCCATGGATGATACGATGTCGGATATGACACATCGTTTCTCCAGTTCGGTGATGACAGCCACGACGGGGGTTTGCGGGGACACTTCGTTCCGAATGCGGAGGATGATCCCGTATGTCTGTTTCATGCCCTTCGTGATTTTCTCGAGGGCGCGCATGCACACGACGAGGAGGTGCACTCCATCTTCTTTTCCGAGCTCCCTCAAGAGTGAGCGCAACTCATGCTGCGCAGCCTTGGGCGAGACACTCCCGAACGATCCCTCGTCCAGACCCGGGGTATCCCACAGCCGAAATGCATATGTCTGGGCCTCTGTTTCCCAAGCGTGGCACGCTGGACGGGTGGTGACGCCGCGGACGTCGTTGGTGGTGGTTGCAGTGTCTGAGCCCGTGACGAGATTGATAAAGGAGCTTTTACCGACGCCGGTTCCGCCTGCGACGACGACGTTGCGGGGTAAGAGGTGTGAAGGGATGCTTAGTGAGAGAGAGAAGGAGGGGCAAAAATCAATTTTGCATCGTGGTACAAATGTACATGATAAGAGATTGGAAGAGCGGTCCTTACCTTGTCTGGCTATCTGTTTTGGCCATCGATGAGTGTGTTGATGCTTCTGAGGGTATGTAGTCCTAGCGCGACGGGCTTAGCAGGGAGTTAGTAACATGAACTGTCGAGTGACTCGTTCAAGGATACCTTCATCGGGTCAGAGGGTGCCGGCAGAAGGATTCCAAGCTTTAGCTAGACACATGGCCTCCTCGTTGGCCACAACTGCCATAAGCGTCTTCTCCAAATGGCATTGTCTTCAGATATGGAATCGCTATCGCAGATGTAAGGTAACGCAGGCGAACAACCTGCAGTGGGTTACGTACCCGAAAACGAGGGTTCGTCGGGCTTGAAATTTGGTGTCGGCATTGACAAGTCTCGAGCAGATTCGACTCACTAGTTAAATATTTCTCGAACCCATGTCGATGTCTACCGTCGAGGCTCTGCAGTGGTAGGCGTAGTTTCAGGATGGAGCCACGGTATGGGACCGAGACCCTGCGTGCAGAAAAGATTCACGTATAACTCTCTCTTGAACTGTCCTGGATACAGAGACGTAATCAACTGTAACCCGACGTACGTAGGACTCTCACCACCTTTCATTCACAATGCCTCACTATATGAACACCACTCGTGACAAGGAGAGTACTCCAACGCGTGTGCCCGTTGAGCATGATGATTGACAAGTCCGCTATCTCGTCCTTGCCAACGAGCTGGCTCCCTCGTATCGAGCGCCACGTCCGCTCCTCGGTTTCGCAGGTCGCACTCGGCCTTCACCCCACGGATGCTACGCCGTACCAGCCCGCTGGCCCTCTAGTGTCGACACGGTCGGCACTCATCACTTCGCGTCCCCCAGTTATTCCACAAACCGGACACCATTTCCCGCCAGCTCGTCGACTCGCAGGCGTAGTCCGTGTTTCGAACTTAGCCTGCCAGGGCCGACTGCACCTTCTGAATGAACTACTCGTTTGCTGTGTTAGAACCCTCCTTGCCCTCTCTTTCTCATCCATCGTATTCGATTGCATTGCATCATTACCGTAGCATGTGGGAGAAGTGTCCCCGCGAGATCCTTGGCATTCTGAGTCATATTCCGTGAAGTTTTATCGCAACGGTCGGCTCGTACGGAGGAGCGGGTGATGTATATACATCATCCCAGTAGGTATGTACTTGACAGGAATGAGGATTTGGGCGAACGCTATAGGGCTTTCCGACCGGGCGCACTGTGAGGGCGAGCGAGCCGGGAGGGTGGGGTGGGTACCAAGCAGGTCACTGAGTGAGCCCATGAGTGAAGTACAACGGACAACGATAGGGTGGACATTGGACCTGCAAGAGGGAATGTGGGTGTGAAAACGAGGAGCGGACAAGGCCCTCGATGCGAGGGAGCCAGCTTGCTAAAAAGGATTCGGAGATGGTGGATGAGAAGACGTGCCGCTAGTGCCACCGCCGCTACTTGACTCGTTGCAAGTGCAAGGTAAGCTTCTCAGGTCCGCTTTGCTTCTGTGTCCTCCCTAGCACCACTGAACTCGGGACAAGTAAATAAATTCGCAGATAATATTCTTTGACGAAATTGCAGTCCCTAGACACCAGTTGACTAGCCCGTCTAAAAAGAGGTTGCACAACTTGACGGCCGTCCGTTTGCTTGTGGGACTCCTTTTCGACACCGACTAACATCAATGTTAACCGTGATTTCGCATCTCCTCTGACTTGCAGGCTCAGGCAACATGCCCTCAATGAAAGATTCCCCTCCCCCGCCCGGGATGGTGACTGCCATCAGCAATTTATGACCCTGGGACGTTTGCCATGTCGTCCCAACGACTCGTCTTGCGGGACCTCTCAGGAAGTTCCACGTCAAATGTAACAACAATGGCTCACCACGGTACTCCATCTCCATCATCCTGCGCATCCTATTCCCGCGGTAGGTCGGAACCATACCGTCCATGCGTCCTATGATATCGAACCCACGTGCGACCAAGGCGCCCTCATATCATCACCGAGTCGCCTCGCGCGTTCGCATTCCGACACTATTAGTTACATATTCTCGTGGCTTCCAAACCATTCTGACAGGAAGAACTACCATGATCCATGAGGGGTCAGTTGCAGCTTCGAGTCTCAACACGAGCGAGAGTCCCGAAACACGGGACACATACCCCACGTTTCCTCCATCGTCATTGTAGGAAACGACAGGCTTCGTTATCTTCTCGAGCCGAGAGTCGAAGCTACTTGATCCCACATAGGAGACTGGGAGTCCTCGCCGTCGGAATGGCTTGGAAATCATACCCGACGACGAGCTCTTTCACTTTTGTCTCTGGATAGTGGTGTAGTATGAACCCTCTGGATCGCACTTTCTCTTTCAACCCACAATGTAAAGGACGATCGTCTGTCACCCGAGCGAGTGTCATGCCCCCAGATCTCTACGATTGGCAGACAAGACATACAGGTGTCTGGTTACCTGCATCAACGTACTGTTGCAACATACCGCCAATTCAGCATCCGTCACGTCTATTGAAAAACGACATCATCCCTCTAATTATGACACTGCTCTTCTGTAACGGACCCTTTCACGACCACCGGTAGAATCCCTAACAATCAGCACAACATGAGCCACTCCAGACGATGTACGACCGAGCACTCGGACGAACCTCCTGTAGGAAGAATCCAAGGGCGATGCTGACACGTGCGCAGGAAGCCGCCGATAAACCCTCCATGCGCCGTGATAGATATAACTAGTAAAGTCACGAATGAGCTTTTCACCGCCCAGAAAAAAGAGAACGCTCACATTGTTCTGCATCATTCTCAAATATCATGTCCAGCACATGTCGCGCCCGCCGATCGATATCGCCGTACGTCTCTCGATAATCCGGCATCCATAGTTCGTCCGTCTCCGTGAACCCCTCCTCGAAGCAGTATTCCGGGAACGCGGCATGGATTTCCGAGCGTGTTCGCCGCTTGTCGCAGGTATGCACGCCGTTGTGTTCGCGCATGTTCTATTGCACATGAGCCTATATCAAAATCTAGCGCTCGGATGCCAGTGCGGCGCGCAAGCTCACCTCGACGATGGTCGTCCTCAGACCAGAGGGTAGAACGGCGTCGTCAAACGTCACTTGATTGGTCCGTATCGCGCGGGTCAGAGGGCTCGTGTACAACTTTCCTGGAAGGGGTATCCCAAACTGCTGTTCCTTCTCCCATGCAGCATGGGCTTCCCGCGCCTGCTGTTCACCAAGTGGTGTTAATTGTGGATCGGCTATGGAGTGACTTTTGTCGATGATGTGACAGATCGATGTGACGTGGACGACGTACGTCCCCAAACGATCTCGCCATCCCCATTCAGCTTTGCCCAGCGTCTGATTCGATAGTAAAGAAGTGGCCATATCCCCGGGCGGAAGCTGAACTCACTCGGTCCACGCCTAGAGACGTTCATAGTTCGCAACGTCAAAACCAGAGAATAGAGTGACGCACCTTGGAACCATATTTCGCCTCGGCCACGTTATCTTGAGAACAAGATCAACCCGCGAAGGTAGGAATAGAAAGAAGCCAAAAAAAGAAAACACACGATAGCCTTCTCCATGTCGACCGAGGAAAAAAACCTTGGACTGGACGCCCGGTTCAGCTGTCGCGTTGAGCCTCTCGATCTCCGCAACGAACGTCGTCCACCGGTCGGGCCGTTCGTCAATCAGACCAAATCTCGGGAGGACCTGGAGATACAAAAGAAAGAAGAAAAGAATGAGTTAGGAGACCCAACCGGAACCCGTGGGACGCATCGGACACCTGGAGAGATACAAATATATAAAGTGGGACGTGAACTCACAGCCTAATCCAAAGATCGAACGTCACAGATGTGATCATTATCAAGTAAGCTACGATGGATGCGTACCTCTTCGGTGGACGATGATCGGTCTACATCGTCCTGAACAAAGAATCCCGGAACTGTCTAGTATCAAGAATGAATGTGATGACGCTCATCAAAGGGCCGCAATTTGACTGAAAGGACCGTGTGCTGCTTACCGTGTATGTTCTTGTACTAGTATCCATGGTTCATCTGACGGAATATCCAAATGACCCGACGTCCGAGTCGGTGTAACCTGGTCCTGTTCAGAGAGTTGACTCCGAAGAACCGTTCTGCTGGTAGATGAGTCAATTCCCTGCTGTACTATAGCAACCGCAGGTGGGATAAGATGAATAGTCTATATGCAGCCCACCGGTGACCGGATTGTTCCGCTTTCTTCGGACGTCACTGCCCGCGTATTGTCCATAAGCGATTCACACAGGAGTCCGTCCCAACGCAAAAGATGTAATCAACGATGGACGTACAAATTTTATATTCTTGGATCCAATCTGATAAACAACGACAGTACATACGCCCAGTACCTAAACTCGTATTCGAACCACGCACGAAAACAAACCACTGCACACGGCCAAAACCAAACGCCGAATGTTACGCCTCACAACTCAAACTTGATCCGATGGTACAACTCCGACTCACTCCGCATTGCCTCCACGCTCTCGAACTCGGCCTCCTCCCCTCGATGATCAAAAATATGCACCGGCGCATACTCGAACGGCGCAGGCGCCTTCGGGACGCAATGTGCCGGCGGCACGCCATAGTCGTCAAAGACGAACGGGTCGCCGGGGTGGGACGGCGTCTGGAGAAGGATGGCGTTGGTAGAATCGACCGAGATGTCGTGGTCAAAGTAATTGAGCGGGGTCAGGAAGAAGCTGCGAGATTCGGATTCGGATTCAGACGCGATCAGGCAGGGTGATGAGTGTTGGGAGACACAGGAACAGATGCGGTGCTTACCTCGACGCTGCCGTGTTCGTCCGAGTGTTGGGCGCGTCCTCGGATTGCGGCTGCGAGATCGTCGGGTTAGAGTAGTCTCACGGAGGACACTCTGTGATCTTACGAGGTGGTGCATCCCAATGTTGATCCAAGCGACCAAATCTTCCTGCGTAATATTCTCCCCATCGAAAAACTTGTGAAAGTCGACGGGCGGTGCGCCGGGTAAGTTGAAGTTCCACACGCTGCTTGATGACGGCTCCGTTTCTTTCCGAAGAGAAACAGCCATGTTGTATCGTGCCCAGTTGGCATTCTTGAGGAGACGCTTGGAGCCCACGACGGTCTGCGCTGTACAGTCAACATCTATCCAAAGGAACGATCCCGAGAACGGTGCTTACGCCATGAATTGGCGAATATCCAGGATGGATCGCGTAACCCCTCACTGTACCCCATTTGTTCTTCTCCTCTTGGTTGACAATAGAGTATCCCCCTTGGAAATTACCAGGGAACTTGAGCAGTGCGTCGTCTTCGTTCGAGATGTACTGGCGGGTGATGGTCTGTTGGATCACTTCGTTGCCCCAATCGTCGTTGTACCAGGGTTGAGTCACGACTTCTTGCCCCATCGTCGTTTTCAATAGGGAGTTGGCAGTGCCTGCAACGTCGAGGTCGACCTACGAGGGATGAGTAATCCTGCCTGACGCGTGATGCATTCGTCCCCGACCTTGTAGTTGATGACATGGTCGTGTAGACTTCCCACTGAGAAATGGAACATGGGTTAATAGTCGCAAACAATCTTCTGGATCACGCACTAGTAGTTTCCCAGATGCGAGCTCCATATTGCGTCTGATCAGCGTCCCAGTAGCCAGCTTGGAGATAACCGGACGCTGACACACGCACTTCGATCGTTCCGTCCAGGTGGAAAATATAGTCAAACTAGGTTCAATCAGCAAAGCAGCATGCTGTGTTCAGTGTCAACATTTTACCACTAGCAAGAGGTTAGAGGTCAGTCAATGTTCATCTGCTTAATGAATTCGTCCACTCACGGTAGTCATAGCTGCGTGAATACTAGTGAGTATCTTATTAGCATGGGAAATTTGAGGTCGACGCACTTTCCGAGGGTCGCGATGCTTCTGATCACGAGCTGGTACCCCTTCACGGCACCGAACTCGTCCTTGTCATATCCCAAATGTCTCGTGAGCGGCCGTTCACTATCGTGCTCAAATATGCAGATGGCACGATCTCTTGACAATATGCCTGTGAGACCAAAGGTCGTGGCGGGCAAGTAAACAGCCTCATAGGGGCAATCATATCCAGGAAGCATGTCTCGAACCGAGTGACCCATTCCAAAGTAACGGTCGAGCCACGCCGTCGATGACTGGAATGGGTCATTGCCAGCTATATGAGTTCATCCGGTCACATGCGATATACGCGTAGATAAGGTGTGACGAACCGTACTGCGCCAACGCATCTTGTGGTCTGAGCTAAAATGACGTTCGACATGGATAAGCGAAACCTGAGAAATAAGTAACATACCTCGTAAATAATTCTCTCGTTTCGGAATCGAATGTCCCACAGGCTGAGACCCATGTCCCTATCGAAACCAAGGAATAGTCCCCAACCCATCCAGCTAACATACTGCTGTTCATGATCAACTCTGAATCTCAGCCCCGCAAAGGAGACGGAGCGTGGACCGGGAAGGTGATCCAAATCGCGTTGGGCTCCAACGCGTTTTCTGGTACTCCAAGAAAAGTCCATGTCTTGTTGAACAGGTAAAGGAGCACGCTTGAGCGAGCCGTCACGAAGTGCTTCCAAGAACGACTCCGTGGTTTCGAATACTTGGTGGTTGTACACGATCTAGACTACCGGATGAGCTCATACTATCACAAACAAGTAAATACCTACTTTGAGCGGCTTCCATTGAGACGTGTCCGTGCCACTCATGTCGACATACTGATAGAAATTTAAAGGATGCAAGAAAGGTCCTGGGACGTTACGACGCCAACCGATCCACATGCGACGGAAGGATCCATCAAAGCTGAAAGGACCGCACCCTGCAGCAATAAGGGTGTCATTTGGAAGTCCGGCAGCTTGGCCTTCAAATAATTCCTTCCTATCGGTGAGTCACGCTAAGCATTACAGATTGTATCCGACTCACTTCGAATGCTTCAGCCAAGGGTGCGGCTACGTTTGAATATATCTCGGGTGACGTCCAGTCGCGAGCATCGAATGGACGGGCATTGTATGGAATAGGGTCTATTTGATAGATATCCGTCAAGGGTGACATGCTCGTATGTGGTCCGATAGGAAGCGGACCGACAAGGTAATTCTTCACGATAGGCTCCTGAGCAGCGCCATGGTGAATAGCTACCCGGGCAAACCGAGGTGGAAGGTCGACCGTGGAAGGAGATGATAGATGACTAAGCACCGCAGCTTTGGATGGATAGTATGTTTCGACGATATAGAGGTGGTTGTCGGATGGAGTGGCGATGTCACCTAGCGTTAGGTTGAGGCCTTGTTCTGAGGCAAAGAGCCAGTCCTGAATCTGCACGATCTCAGCGATGGTGAGTGAGGACCATGGGTTCACGGGAGCGGGTGGCGACGCGATTGGTGCAGTGCTTGCGGCGCATTGTCCGATCGATCCTGCATCGTCGTCTGTCTCAAAAGATGGGGATCTGTGTTGATCAGATAAGAAATATGGGGCGGACTTGAGCAACAAGAATGCCGAAAAGGTAAGGGCAGCAATTCCAGTGGCAAGGCGCCGATACCGCGATCTAGGCGAGGCCGTCGTATCGACGGAAGTGGGTTTCAGTAACTCGTATCCTCCACTGGCCATGGTGGTGGATCACAGAGAGTAGACGTCGATATCCCAAGCAGATAAGTACTCCGCCACGCGCCTACGCTGCCAACTGCTATTTTGAGTCTAGAAGAGAGAAGTCGGGTCATCTTTGACAAGATGCGACTGTAACTTAAGTATGTTACTGAAACAAGGACATGAGCGTGAGACATCGTTGCGCTCTCGAGCTGTAACTATTACATTCTCAGGGCCCGTGATCAGTGAGAAGAAACGATAGAGTGCTTACCTCTGAATCAGCAAGTTAGCGATGCGACCATGTGCGTCTGAAACCTGGACACTAGAGACGGGCGCGAGATATCATGCGCGTTGGACCTGTAACTATGTTTCAGGGCTCAAGGGCTCACGGTCAGTGTAAGATGGACGCGTACCCGCGTGTTGGTGGACCCGGGACGAGCTGAGGTTCCCGTCAATGACGGTGCTTTGCCTATCGAAAGAACGCCGCCACCGCTGTTGCCCGGAGGTGGCGCTCGAATATCACAAGACCAAAAATACTACGCCATAACTTGAGTCCATTCTCTTAAGATCAGCCGGCTTGCAGCATACAAATTGACTTTGATCTCCGATTGAAATGTCCCCCCGATAATGCCGACGCCGTGCCAGGAATTTCCCGTATTCAAACTCCGGACGTCTCCTTTTGCCAGATTACGTCAGCTACTCAATCACGAAGAGCCATCCAAGTTGAACACGAGCAAGTGTATTAGACATGAGCGACACTCTCGAGTCCGTCTCGCCCACGGGCTACCCGCTCGTTCCCAGAGAAAAGGTCAGTATCCAATTCCATCTTTTACCCCATTCCTGATGATTCTCACAGACAACGCCGTTTCTCATCCGGTCGTTTGTCAAAGTAGGCACATTCCACCGTCTCTCATTATTCGAAGAAGGGACACTCCCAACGACCGACGAGCACCAACTCTTTACCTGGTACGTCGTCACCTTACTTGATCCGTGTGCTCGCCTAACCTATGGACCGCAGGAAAGATGCTACGCTGCGCGAAATCTTGACCACCCTTCGCAACACCGCTCCTCAGATACCAGAGTTCCGACATCCCCTCGCTCGATACTCTTTCCGCGCAATATACGCTGATGGTGCCAACAAGGGTCGCTTCGCCCAAAAAGAACTCGGTATCGTCTACTCGCGCGACATTCTCGGTGAACCAGGCTCGCTCGAATCGCCTGCTGCCCGGTTATTAGAGGATGCCGACGGCGAACATCGCGAACCGACTGAACGTGAAAAAGAAGAGAGGACGCTCGAGGAACTACGTTTCGTTCCGGGAGATTATCTCTGTGTCTCGATCATTCTTCCAAAAGGTGTCGCCCCTAGCGCACCGCCAGTGGACGTGGCTGTCAAACAAACTCCGTCGAATGGCTGGCGTGCAGTTCCTGGTCGTGTGAGTGGTGGTGGATGGGGTGGTGGTGGACCTAGTGGTACACACGTGCCTCCTCCGGGTCGCGGTGGGGGGCACTGGCGAGGTGATTCTAACCCGCCGCATCCGGGCGGCGGACGTGGTCGTGGGGGAAGATCCGGTGATTTTGCAGGGCGGGATCGTGATTTCGATCGTGTGCGTGAGCCCGAGAGGCGTCCTCGAAGGGATTCGCCACCACATCGGAGTGGGCGGGGCGGACGAGGAGGGAGACGGTCACCCTCGTATTCACGGTCTCGCAGCCCACCGAGGCGTAGAGGTTCACGGTATGATTGAAATGTAGACGTACACGGTAGTAGTTGCAATGTGCTTGGTCAGGCTGCGGGGCGGAACGCCATGTTGAGTCGGTTGTTCTTTTTGTGTCACATCTTATCGAACATCTGCTGCGTGGCCTCCGCACCGTCGATTGCACTCCGTCGATGGGTTCCAGCTCATCCAGACCCACGTATGCATTCCCTATGCCGACGTACGACCCTCCCCTACGCTCGAAATCGGGCAAATGGTCCCTCTCTCTGAAGAAAAAGAACAAAAATGGCAGCGACCGCGAAAAATACGACGACTTTATCTTCCCAAAATACCCCACTGCTGCCACCGCCACGTACGGGTACCCTTATTGTGCGTCTCCGGGCGGGTGCTGGTGTTGGTGTTGACCGAGTGCCGCAGACTCACAGATGCAATCCGCCTATCCTACATACTATGCTCCAGTACCGATGGTCATGCAGCCCTTTGGGGTTCAACCGCCCGTCCTCGCCGTGCCAGGGGCGTATGTCCCGATGGCACAATACCAAACCGCCGCCGCTGCCGTCCGACCCGCGACAGCCATGCAAATGCCAGCACCCGCACCCGCACCAGCTACACATATGCCTGCACCAGCACCAGCACTAACGTCAGC
>JBBPUP010000696.1:0-12706 GCA_038094735.1 Exsudoporus floridanus
AACCCTTTCCATGGTATTGCTGTTTTGAATTGATTATATCTCTCTGGCATGTGGACCGAATCACATGACCTAGGGGGCAATATTGTAGCCGAGAGTATGTACTATTTATAACTCCACCAATGCTAAGTGTAATTCCCATGCTATTTGGTGGTGCATGAAGCGCACCACATTCTGGGTTAGTATGGAAAGGGTTTTTGGAGCCACTGTAGGAATGCTGGAATTTGTAGCTGATGTTGAGCGTTACTTATGGCAAATTGCCCTGAACATGGTTCATGAACCTACCACTCCCTCAGCATCTTCTTCTCCCCTTGATCCCAAGGAACAATATCTCGTCAAGGCGATGGAAGCAAACTGGAAGGGACATGATGGCACACTTCCCCTTACTCCCTCTCACCTCCGCTACCACAATGCATGTTTTGTGTGTAGATGTCTTGGCCACATTTGCATCAATTGCTGTTTCTATCAATGTCCATGTTGCCTTAACTGGGCCCCAAACTATGTATGAGCTAGACGAGTATACTCAGTGGACACAAAATGTGTGAGAGTGCTATATTAATACCTAGACAAGTATACTAGGTATTTATGAGAACAAGAAGATATGGATGAAACTGGTCAACATACCTCAGTGGACACAAAATGTGTGAGAGTGCTGAGGGAGAAAATGACCAGACGACGCACGTCCTAATGCTACAAGATTATGTAATATGATCAACAAACTTGGTGACGTAAGCGAGATGCAAGTGAGGCTACGAGATAAGTGCAAGTTGTATAATGGCCGAGTGAACAAGATAATTAGTCTAACAAACTACACCCAAAACTGCTGTCCTCAAAATAAACACAACAATCCTCATCAAATCTCTGTCACTTCTTCTGCATCCTCTTACTGTACTCCCCACCTTCTCCTACACTGCTATCCATCCCACCTCATTGAGGAGGGGGTCCTCTTCATCACCAAACTGCCTGCATCCACTGCCCTACACCACATTGTCGCACCACTCCCATTATTCATGACAACAATCATGACCTGGACCTTGCTTGGGATGAAGGGGCATATACCAATACCTCAGGGTCCCCTGGCCCAGAATACAGAGGATTCAACTGATTATCTCACTGGGAGTTTGAAATTAGTCAGGGGGTAATGTTACAACTTTCTTACAACTCTCTTTTCCTATGTCTATCCTCTTATAACATTGTTACTTACTCATTTAACTTCACCACTGGCATTGTTGGGCCACATACAGTGGCATTCCCATTGTATTCTCTCACATCTGCCCTTATGCCCCTTTTTCAACTATTGTTTCTCATGTTCTACAAGTATATAAACCTAGCCAATCCCTGTATTTAGTCTTCACGCTAGTCTTACTCAAATTGTCATCATCTCTTGTCTACTAGCACCATCTCTTGGATCTCTATAAGTCTTCATTCTACTTTGAGTGAATGCTAGACTCCTTTGACCTTGAACCCTTCCAGAGTCCCTGGAAGCAGCATACTTGTCAGAGAGTCCCTCTGAACCCTTGAATCCTTGAACCCTTGAACCCTCAAACCCTCAAGTCTATAATAGTCCCTTCCTGGGCCTACTGTAACAGCCGCAAAGTGTAACCAAGAGTCCCTACTAGCAGGTGAGGTTCTAAGAACAGTTACCTACTATCTGGGATAGTAGAGGCCTTGGTGCTGGAGGAACCAGCTGGCATGATCCAGTGTTACTTGCCATGTCACAGTTGACATAATAGTGTCATCATTGAAGTGCATTTGGGATCAGATACCCCTAGATACAAATAACATATGAGGACATCAGTTATCAGTTATGGGCATATCAATTGATCATAAACTCTCTGGAATACACTATGTTGTGATCTGCTCTAGTATGTCATAGCCCAGAAAATCATTTATTGTCAGAAACCATAATGTATAAACATACAGAACATTGTCATTTCATTAGTGATTTGTGCTAGAATATGATTTTGTATGTAACTCACAAGGAAACATGTCCAGGCATACCCAGACACACACAATCATAGTCATTGTTCACTGGATGTCACATATGTCTTGAATACTTTGTCGCATTTGACACTCCATGTAAAAACCTAAGATCACAGCTTTCATCCCCATGTGTATATGAATCTGATCTCCAGCTGCAATTCTTCCTCTTCTACTTCACCCTCAGCTGATTTTCGAAGCACATTAAACTGGGCATCTCCGAAGTCGGGAAGTTGGCGGAACTGGTCTCCAAGAGTGTCTATCAATCGCATTTGAACAATCGCTGTTTTGCGTCCATCTCTCTGAGCTCCGGATCTTCGCTGCGGTTAGGCACAGTTAGTCGCGTCATAGCCGAATGATGGGGCTCACCTTTCGGCCATGTTCCTATTGGGAGGGAAAAGACTTTGGCATCACCGCTCTCGAACATTAGAGAACCTGAACGGTTTTTGCTGGCGTATATCATGTGTTCCATCTTGTACGCGATGGACCACGATTTGGGTTGTTGAGTGCTTTCGTCGAGCGCCTTTGATCGAGGCATGTGGGGGAGTTGGTTCAACAAGCGATTGACTTCGGCGAGCGCCGGACTGCGCTTTCGTAGTTTCATTGAGATAGATTCGTCGGGCTCGAAGAAAGCAAGGAATCCCCCTTCGAAGGGATGAATCAGAAAGAACCAAAAGCAAGATAGTCAGACGGAGAAACCTGGACTAAGGATACGATGAATGTCGACCATTAGCTCGCTCCTGTCAGGAATCTGCGGGGTTCAGTCCACCCTGTCACTCCGCCAAAAGTGTATATCACATACGCTTGGCGCCGTACGCATCTGGACGAAATAAAAAAAACTCGTCTTCGAAGGGTAGGGAAAACTCTGCGTCGAGAACCGTTCCCTTCGAGGAAGGAAAAAAGAAGAAGAAAAGTTTAACATACTGACGTCGTGCTGAAACAACGTGATGGACTGGCCCTTAATTCTGATAGACGGCGGGGTTAGTATTCTTGTAGGCCCACAATATAAGCACTACTCGCGATGGCTTGGAGATGTCAATACCAACGATCCTGGCTCCCGGGAATTCATTTGCCGTCTTTGATTTGACATGGATGTCTAATGCTGGGAAAGTCGATTAAACATCGCCCACGTCTAAAACCCAGTGCCCGCTTCCACAACAAACGTCCAAGATATCACGAACATCTTCCGACTTACAGGTCAACACACCAGAAAGTTGAAGGCGCCGCAACTCACCAATTTCGTGGAGTGGAACCAGATAGTTCCCCCATAGTGTAGTCACGGTTAACCCAATGCTACTGAAGAACAGAGGTGTGGACCTATAAGCCTTCACAGGACATCATTCAACAACCCTAGACGTTCATGCTCGGTCTGGTCGTTCCTTTGCAGCAGGTGACAGAGTCAGGACTCGGCACAGACGCTGGTGGATAAGAGCACATGACCGTGCAGCGTGAGACTTACAGTAAACGATAGTTACTATCCGTGTTATGATATTTGCGCATTTCGAGTCGGACGGAGCTGATAAGTATGCTGAACGGGAGTTCGGACTCTTTGTTAGTTACATAAACACTACTGCTAAAAAGCTATGACAGGCTTATCTTGTCCGCGGACACATTGTGAGTGCTTGCTACGGTCATTATCACCGGCAATTATACTTACATGCCTCGTGAGGGGTTGCTCCGCGGACTGAACTGCAATTAGTTGTTTGGTCAGTACCCGCAGCACATTAACCAAGCATGATACCGTTCAAGGAGTGCGGAATCGGGATTATTGACTCTATTCAATCCTAGACTCATTAACAATTACGCCCCAAACATCATCCTCGCCGAAATGGCCAACATCGCACAGCTAAGCGTTGCTGCCCTCGGAATGCTGATCTGTGTGGTATGGTATCGCCGTAGAAAGCGTTTTCTCCAGTTCCCCCCGGGACTTCCCCGACTCCCCGTTTTGGGAAATGCTACAGACCTTCCCACAAGTCAACAGTGGCTCACTTATTCGAAGTGGATAGCAAAGTATAGTGAGCGCATGGCGGTTTGGCGTGTGTTGTGCGAGAACGTCCGATGACTTGAAAAAGGTGACCTCATTGGCTTTGTCGTCCTTGATCAACGCATTGTTGTCATCCACACTGCGCAAGCGGCGTTTGAACTCCTAGACAAGCGAGGAGCTATATACTCTGATCGTCCTGGTTTCGCACTTATACAGTGGTGGTAATGTCCCAACTCGAGTCTGGGATCACCACGCTCAAAAAGTACAATGGTGGATGGGATTGGATGATCACCACCATGCGCGCCAATGACGTTTGGAAATTGCAGCGCAAGATTTTCGCACAACACTTGAACCCGAGATCTATCCGAGCATTCAAGGATGTTTTGTGTACACAAGCGGAGAAACTGGCTCAGAGGCTGATGGCAACCCCGCACAAATTCCAAGATCATACAAGACTGTGACTTGGTCCGATCTTCATCTTACAACAAAGCTCACATACTCTTCCTACAGGTTCGCTGGTGCGAAAATCATGATGGTGACCTATGGCTACGAAGTCATAGTGAACTTGAATTCTTGAGTTTCGCACCGTAACGTCTGCGATAGTCGCAAACGAGAACGATGAATGGATCAAATTGGCCAGAGATGCCAATGCCTCGTTAGATATGCTGACAAATGTTGGGGCACATCCTATTGACATTTTTCCTTGGTGTATGGCCTAATTGTCTCGTCAAGGCAGTGCGGTCGTTCACGTTAAGCATGCAGTGTACCATCTCTCAATGGAGATTTTCGGAAGGGCATTTGCAGCGCAAATACGACACATGCGACATTTGGCCGAAGAATTGGTGGCCAGGCCATACAATGCAGTTGTTCAATTTGAAGACAGCATCCGTCATGCTATGACAGGCGTATATGTCGGTTCGTTGAAAGAGTCTCTTTTATTCCGCTTGCATCACTTATTTCACTTTCTCGCAGCTGGTGCTGACACGGTGAGTGCAATGACTCATCAAAGAATGACATACTTCTCTACTTAGATTATTAGCGGCCTCGACACCGCCATCCTTGCGCTCATGCTTCACCCAGATGTTCAGAAAGAAGGACAGAAAACTATTAACGGACTTACAGAAGATCAACGACTACTGTCTCTCGAAGACCTTCCCAAGCTGCCTTATATAGACGCGGTTCTGCGAGAAACATTAAGGTGAATATTAAAATACGAAACTGATCAGCCAGTAACCAGGTGCGAGTAGGTGGAATCCTGTCGCACCCCTTGGTGACTAACTCGAATTTTCCCTTGCCCCTGGCCATTCTCATATTTTTTGTTCTGCGGCTCAGCTGCCCCTCATCGCCTCACCCAGGCGGATTTTTTCCGACAATGGGAGTTTCCAGCGGGAACGACTGTTATTGCAAATTCCTGGTATGACCTCTATTACTTATTATGGCAATTGGTTTATCTGCTTCAAGGCATATGTTGCACGATGAGGCAATGTATCCAAATGCCTCCGAGTTTACACCGCAACGGTTCATTGATAATAATGGAACACTCTGTGAGGACACCTAGATCTACGTGAAATCGCGTTTGGATTTGGCCGTAGGTGAGCCCCTTCTCCACCTCCCATTTTTTGGGAAGTTGATAAGCATACTTCTTCATCTGATTTTTAGGTCTTGGCCGCTATTTGGGAGAGGAATCGCTGTGGATAGCTATCGCCACAATCATCTATGTGTTTGACCTCTCCATGCCGATGAACGAGAAGGGAGAACCTATCCGTCCTGAGATGACATGAATCTGCACTCATTAGGTAAGTGGCTTCGGCTAGAGACTTGGTTGGTGGCAGGTGCTCATGTGTATCAGCCGTCCCGCCCTGTTCCAATGCATTTTCGCGCCTCGACCCCATGCGGCAGCATTGTTAGGTACCCGATGAATGAAACTGGTCAAACAGTTGAGGGAATAAGTCTCTTATTATGTTTCGTTCCGCTTTCTTTTACAACAGACTTACAGTCGCCTCGATATTAAGTAGATATTGATATTCTACTTTTGTCTCTTGGCCAAACTGGAAATGTAAGTTTAAACTTTATAGGATGTTACGTGGGGTTCAGGTTCACTCAAGGCTGTCAGCTGGGTGAAACGCCATTCCCGTGCTAGAAGTTTGCTGTCTATCATTTTACATATGACAATAGATGTCATTGCTATACTACAGGATGTAACACCAATACTTATTATAATGAGCGAGTGTGGTCTACACTATGCATTTTGAGATTCGGCACTGTATATACTTAAATTATTCGGACTGTAAAATAAAAGGTCAGGGAGAAACGCACGTATCATCAGTACCGCGAGGTGTCAGCTGGGTACACCTTTGGTAACTGCTGGAAAAATGACATGCCCCCGCGTTCGTCAGTTCCTCACATCAGTGTCCTCTGTTGGAATTTGATATCGGAGCGAGGAGCAATCCCACTCGTGCCCTCCTCGAATTCCCTTCCTACCAGCACCCAAAGGATGAGTACCTGCGGTGAAATACACTGCCAATACAATCCAGAGTCTCATGTACTGTTTGACGTTGAGTGGAAAGTCACGCACCATCATCATGAAATACACCGCCGTGACCGAGGTGTTAACGACACTGTCTAATCCCAATGTCACCACAAATGCAATCCCAGATACGATGATCGGAAGCGCCAACCCGACAAGGACCTCAACGATGGCGAAATACATTGAGGCATATCCACAGCCGAGCTCAGCACGCAACAACATTCCATGGCGGATAACGCGATGACAGATCATCGATGTCAGGGTCGTGTTGGATAGGATCAAGAGAGAGTAATAAGCCAGACAGAGTGAGAAAGCAGTGCCCTCCATAGAGGGACCACCGAAGTCAAAGGCCAGGTTCTGTGTAATACAGAGGACTTGTTTGGGCATCATGTGAATGCGAGCCAAGGCATAGCAAGAGAGGGTGCCCACCGAAAGTAGCAAACCAGAGAATGGAAATGATGATGATAATGAGATGAGATTTGTTATATATCATCCAACAGCGGTGGATCTGGAACGAAGGTCATAGGTGTCAGCCCGACATCAGATCCACAGACACAACACCATGGGCCGGTCTCACCAGTAACGCGTCTGTCATGAGCTGTATGATAGCGAGCGCCACACGCTGCAAGGACATGTACCAGACCATTTGATTTAACTCCCAGAATGCAGAGGGACCACCGGGATAATCGCCGTGGATCACCCACATCTCCTGGCCGAACACCGCAGAGGTAGCAATCCAGATGGTGTTCATCAGGAGCATGACAGTACTGAAGAGCACACAGAAGACGTCGACGCGTTCCCACTTTCTTCCGCGGGTCAACGCGATACGTATGGTGATGAAATATAGGACGAGGTAGATGCCTGTGAGTCGACACAGATAAAATGGATGAGCGTCATTACACTAGTGAAAGCACGCGAACCCGTGAACGCACCATACAATATGTCTTGTAAGTGGAGAGACATGTAATATGCATTCAGTGGGGTTTTCTCGCCGCCAGAGCCCGCCATGTGAACACCTCTAGGCTCCGGAGGAAAGAAGTTGGAAGCTCACGAGATTTTTGCTCCTCTTAGATCATACTAAATACTACTATAGATCCTTTCGACCGGAGTTGCAAACACAACTAGCGGTCAAGTGCCGACAATAAATATTAGTGATGAGTCAAAGTAGGTTTGCACATATGGTCAGACCCCAGTCGCAACTGTTGAGTTGTCCATCCTTTTGGCTCGGCAAATACTGACCGTTGCACCGTTTGCTGAAGCCTACAAGTAGGCCCGGGCGTTCGATCGTCTGTCGGTGCTGACCGATTGACTACCTAACGCGCTTGAAAGTGCCTCGTCACGCGTCACTGAGAATGAGCATGTTACATAATGGTGGCGCTGTCATTTCATGAGCCGACTGCCTCAGGGTGCAATTTTCTTTCGTCAGATAACAAGGTTCTTCCGAGTAGCCATGGTCAACGGGGACGACCACCACGCTGACATTGAGGAGGCTGGGAAATTATATGAGGACGACATCAAGAAATCGTTCGACCTTACCGACGAGCTGCAAAAATTCGACGTATCTGGTACACCCGATCGCCACAACTTCATACAGCAGCTCGAGAACGCTTCCGTGCCCCCCTCCGCGTCAATGTTGACTTCCACTACCCCCCAGATCAGATAGTTTTGCCACAACTCCGTTGGGTGAAGAGCTGCCGAGCATCATCGCGCCTGAAGTTGAGTCGGAGACCTGGCACCTGGGTTATCGGCCATCAGCTAGCTTCCCCCTCGAGTTGGGCTTAAATTGATTCGGAGGAGTGGTTGAGCGACGATGGGATGCCATAATGCCATTCTGCTATCCATTTATGTAAATTGATGAGGGAGCTGTGGATGCCAGGCGATGACGCTGCGATCAGTGGCAAAGTGATTGGCGAGGACGAGCATGCGAGCCGCTGCCCTGACCAGTACCAGCGAGGCAGTAAGACTACTAGCACAGCACTTGCGTAGACCGTGCCGTTTACATCCTGGGGAGCCGGTCACGCCAGTGCTGCAGGGAGTTGACCTCTCATCGCCCGGGCTGGGTACTTTTCTTGAGCAATCCGAACTGCGGACGCTGTGAGATGCTGAAGTTGCTGTCATAATTCAGGGTCGTGGAGCTCATTAGAGTGACTCATGTAAGCACCGACGCCGGCGTCCGAGGTCTGAGATGTTCAATGTTGCTGCACAAACTACTAACTTGAGAAATGTAAGGATTGATGTAAAGATAATGGCGCGTTGTTAGTACTTACGAATCTAATATGATAACGCATTGCAGAACTGGTTGACCTGGAAGTAGAGAATACTCCAGCCTCATAACGTCAGAATGTTGCGTTTAATTTCCTCCGTCACGGTGTTATCTGTAAATGACTGCCTATGTCACCTGACCATCACGCGCGCCGCGGGGAGCATGTGCCGGGCGCTGGCTGGGAGTGATCGTCATGCAATCAGTGATGTAGTAGTTCCGCTGACTTTGTGAGAGCTGACCATGAGCGAACGGTGCCAACGCATCTTACCTGTGCTCTCCAACGAAGTCTGTTACTCCACAAAGGTTCCGTCCACAAATGCCCATATTCGCGTCATGTCATCCACCGCCGATTTGTTATTGCTATACTACAGGATGCAATACCAATACTTAGCTCCACAAAATGAACCGCAATTACTACAAGCAACGTTCAAGGGGCATACAATCCATTATCTTTATTGCATGACAAACTGTTGGGATAGTAAACTCACCCTTCACGATCAAATTGCCCACCTAATAACGCATAATGAGCGGATGTGACCGACACTATACATTTTGAAATTCGGTACTGTATATACTATTGTTCAGGGAGCAAAACAAAAGGTCATAGAGAAACGTACATATCATCAGTACCACGGGAGGTGTCAACTGAGTGCACCTTTGGCAATGGCTGAAAAAATGACGTTCCTCCATGTTCGTCGGTTCCTTGCATCAGCGACCTGTGTTGGAATTTGATATTAGAGCGAGGGGGAGCAATCCCGCTCGAGCCCTGCTCGAATTCCCTTCCTACTAGCACCCAAAGAACGAGCATCTGCGGTGAAATACACTGCCAATACGATCCACCGTGAGTCTCATGCGCTGTTTGGCAGCGTTGAGTGGAAAGTCACGCACCATCATCATGAAATACACCGCCATGACCGAGGCATTAACGACGCTGTTTAATCCCAATGTCACCACATATATAATCCCAGAAACGATGATTGGAAGTGCCAACCCGGCGATGACCTCAACGATAGCGAAATACATTGAGGCGTATCCACGGCCGAGTTCGGCGCGCATCAGCCTTCCATGACGGATAACGCGGTAACAAATCATCGATGTCAGGGTCGTGTTGGATAGAATCAAGAGAGAGTAATAGGCCAGACAGAGTGAAAAGGAAGCGCCCGTCATAGAGGGACCACCGAAGTCAAAGGCCAGGTTCTGTGTAATACAGAGAACTTATTTGGGTATCATGTGAATGCGAGCCAAGGCGTAGTAAGAAGGGGTGCTCACCGAAAGTAGCAAACCAGAAAATGGAGGTGACGATGATGATGAGACGAGATTTATTATATATCATCCAACAGCGGTGGATCTGGAACGAAGGTCGTATGTGTCAGCCCGACATCAGGACAGACAGAACAGGCCGGCCTTACCAGTAACGCGTCTGTAATGAGCTGTAGGATGGCAAGTGCCACGCGCTGCAAAGACAGGTACCAGACCATTCGATTTAACTTCCAGAATGCAGAGGGACCACCGGGATAATCGCCGTGAATCACCCACATCTCCTGACCGAACACCGCAGAGGTAGCAATCCAGATAGTGATCATCAGGAGCATGAGGGTACTGAAGATCACACAGAAGACGTCGACGCGTTCCCACTTTCTCCCGCGGGTCAGCACGGTACGTATGGTGATGAAATATAGGACGAGGTAGATGCCTGTGAATCGACCCAAATAGAATGGATGAGCGTCATTGCACCAGTATGCGAACCTGTGAACGCACCATACAATATGTCTTGTAAATGGAGGGAGATATAAAATGCATTCAGTGGGGTTTTCTCGCCACCAGAGCCCGCCATATGGATACTTCCAGGGAGAAGTTGGAAACTCACCCTCCTCTTCGATCATAAATACTATCCTTTCGACCGGAGTTGCAAACACAACTAGCGCGCAAAATTGGGGTTTCACCACAACACAACTGTATATTACAATTGGAGGACAGTGAGGATATGCCGTACATGTAGTTTCTCTTTTTTGTTTGACAAAAGTGATGGTGTAGCTGCAGAGATAGATCGAGTGATGCTGCAAGCAGGATATCTCGAGAAAGATAGCTCAGATCAGAGAGATCTTGCAACACAACCACCCGCAAAAAAATACGGACCGTGTAGCTAGCATTTGGACATCATATTCGCTCGTATCTCCGAGAATTCCGCGTTCGAATGAATCACAGCGAGAACAAGAAATGAGGGGAAGCGTGACGTGATGACCATAGATAGAAACCACACCGTCGGCGTGGTTCAGGCCCAGGTTCTGCCTCTGCGCGAATATCGATGAGGCTGCTGGCATGACGCACCTATTTCACCAATTGGACTTGATTAAAGTGACCTCTTGTGTATACCGTGTTGCCGCTCTGCGGAGAAACGTTTGGGGCTAAGAATTGCAGTTGGGCCGTGTGTGACATACCGTGACACATTTTTGCCGCCGATTCTTCGCACCGGACTTCGCTGATCAAGGGCGCACCATTGACATTGGAGGGTTTCATCGCCGATCGTTGGAGCTACATATTTCAAAGTATCGTTATACCCGAGGGCCGACGACAATATTCATAAACCAACAAAAAGGATAACCTAACCCCGTCCGCCGAGGAGAGGGGAAGGTTCAGCATGAAGAGCTTCTACATAACGTCCCCCCACAAAAACGAAACGGTTGCCCCTTGACAACTCTAAGAAATGATTGAATCAAGGGTCGACCATCATATATCTATGTCAAAGCACCCTATGGTCGACCCTTACAGCCGGTGTTCAATGTGTCCGAATCAGTATTGCCTTTGACTTGGCAAAATACTAAAAAAGGCCTTAACTGTTGGAGCTGGTTAGCCCAGATCGGTCAATTGGGGCGCCATAGATCGGCGAATTTGAAGGCACTTAATGATTTATACTGGATCCTTACAAGGATAATAAAAGTTATACATCCAATCAAATCGGACTCAAATATTGGGCGAAAAATTGTCTCGAAATTTGTTTTATATGTCGGCCCGCAATTAAAGATCCAGAGTCTGAGAGATTACTGACACCAGGTCCATGCTAGCAAGAGTCGGCTGTTCTAGTTCACTCGTAGCAACAGGGGTTACTTTCCATAAATATTGCAAACAATGTCCAAGTCCTCGAAATACTGTCCCAACATGTTTCGGACCTTTGAATAATGTAGATCTACATCGGGTTGATCACTCCTCAAACTCCGCGACCCTTTTCCAGATAGTTCGGATCCATTAGACTGTGTTCAAGGAAGAGTGCAATGCGTTATCGTTGAACACAATCGAATCCATCGTGGGTCCCCTGTCTAGAGAATCGGTGCTCTTGCGCAGGTTGAACAAGATGCGTGATGCAAGCACGCTGTGGAGGGTAATCTGGAGTCTGCAGGTGACATAACCATTGTCAGAGTTTCGGAAAAGCAAAGGCGTTAAAAATGTAGTGTCACACACATGTCCAAGAGGTCACTGAATTGGAACTGAAAACAACCGTCCTAGTTAACATTTTCTCGATGCGTGCCGTGGAAGTGAAAGATTTACCGTGAATGCACCGTCAACGATCGCATTGGCGAGTGTGATGACTGCGCCTGAAGGTAAGCTACGAGTCCACGGGCATGGAGACTTCTCTTACGTAGGATGCAGAGGATATAAACCATGCCATCTCGATAGAGTGTGTACACGATAGATGTCCTCACTTCACGATAGGAACGAAAATGCTTATAGACCGTTAAAAACAATATCACTAACATAAATCAGCATCGACGGCAACATGTCGATACGGTAGGCCACTCACACATTTCAAAAACCAATAAGAGCAAATACACCAATGTACCGTTTCGGCCGGCAGTCAGAGCACAACTTGGAGGGGCTTGTGCTGTGCACCGGATAGATGAATGTAGAGAATGGCAGTTGACATAGCTCGAGACTTACCTCCAGGGAAAAGTTGTGCTGG
>JBBPUP010000697.1:0-12654 GCA_038094735.1 Exsudoporus floridanus
GGTAAGTACTTAGCTCGGTATGGCATTATATGTGAATACATAGCTAAGATTTCATTTTTGTAATGGTATATAATATTATGTAACATCATGTAAGCCATATCATGCTTTGACAAGGCCAGTGATGCCCAATATCTGGGATGTTCCCACTCAAACTCCGGTCTCACGTATGTCTATCACATTCACCTGTATAGGCAGCCAAGGCATCCTGCGTGTCTCACCGAAGCTCAAATGGTTACGCTCGCATACCTCCTCGTTGATGCTAGCAATGCTCTCATATATTTAGCCCTAAGTTCTCTCGTTCACCACGGGCAGACTGCCTCACAGCTATCCTCATGAAGGCCACAGAATGGGAGAGATTTCTCTCGAATATATTCCGGGGCTTTAGAAGGGAATCCTACGAATGCAATATGCGCGTGATCGAACACATGACATTGCCTAATGTCTAAACGCAGGATCGAGCCATCGTATTTATATATTCCGACAAACAGGCAAAAGTCGACCACCGCGTTCACGAACCTCTCAGGGCTCGCTCAACCTGGCAACGAGTAAGCTTCCCCCCGTTGTGATATTGGTTGGACCATCGACACTGACGGGTTCCCCAGATACGAACATTCTCTGTGTCCTCTTGTTCGCATCACAAAACGTTATGTTATGCATGCACCAGACATGGTTTACGTGACCTACGACCTCGCACTCTCGATCAAGTTTAGACAGCAAAGACGGTGGATCAGGGCTCGAGGCTCTGAAATGGACCGATGATGTCTGGATGTATGGACCCTTTCCAAGGCAGTCAACTACTACTACCCTATGTCTCCCCTCTGCTCTTGCCTCGGCCTGAAATAAATGCCTGACGACGTGTACCAACGATGGATAGTTCCACTACTCACAACAGGTCGGAGGCGATTGCAAAAATGGCTGGCAGTGTCTTATCTCCAACCTCGCCCTCACCTTCCCATCGCATTCATGGCTTGTCCTCGATGTCAACCATAGTCACGAACCGGGGCCCCTCTGGGCTTATGCTGTCGTCGGTCCCCCGATCCATGTTTGAATCTCTCTGTTTCGTCTCCCACTTGGGATGCCAACACTCTCATCCTTAACCTCTCCTCCGACACCCTAGCCCAATACGCATCAGACCCAAATCGATGTCGTTTGTTCTGTTGCCGGAGCCACGCATCCTTGCGCACGCTCGGCGGGGAATTCGTACATGGTCGGTGGGCGAGAGTCAGTCTTTCTTGCGGGTTCCTCTCTACATCTTCGTGTTAGTGGATCCGTAATGTGTGCGTTCTTTCTACCACAACGTGTACCACATTCAGGTCGTTTAATGACGCTACTTTCCCAATTTCTGTCGCAGCACTATTTTATACCCCTTGGTTTCATTTCCTCATCCACTTGGTCATCCCTTCTAGTCTCATAGCCTGGCACGTTTGAAGCATCGTTTTGGGGCACTCGTTCGTGTGTTTGGGTAGATCGTCATGGGCACGGTGAGGAACTCGCCGGGTCCATCATCATAGCACACGGGTCGTCTTATCGAGGCTATAAACTTACCTATCACCAAGGTCAGATGAAGGCGGAGCCTAGAGAAATCCAGTCCAACCTACACCTCGATTTCGATCTAGCCAAGCGGCTGGAACGATGGTGAACATGACTACGAGAGACGATAGCACAGACTCCACGCAAGAACCGACCAACCCAGTGACGTACCATGCATGGTTCGGTCTGGTACGTGGAACCGGTATCACCGACTGATGCCTGGGTCATCTTTGTCCCGATCGCAGGGTATGGATATCGGGACTCTGGAAAAGCCGAAGGGGTTTCGACGATCGAAATGACGTCCTTTCGACATTATATCTGCCCGTCCTTCCTTCTCTTTGCTCTCGACCACTCATTTGTGGTATTTTTCATCGTGAACACGACTGTCAGTGCTTTGAAGACCCTGTCTCTCACAGCCTCCACGCCGCGGCGCGTTTGGGCCTCTGTTCTTACTCGACACTATCTCCTGTTTCTATTCTCGCCTCGCACCGAAACCGACGCATCTGGGGGCTAGTGGGTCTCGCAACGGAGCCCACTGCAGATGCCCCCGTGCCGGCTGTTCGAACCACAAAAACAGGTTGTTTTGATGCCGACTCGGGTTTCTCGCCTTTGGTACAAATGTCAAGCGAAGATCACGAGAAGGATTGTTGTACCTATTGCTGGAACGGACGAAGTCTTCATTGTATGAACGCACTCGCTGATGATGCGAGGCTGCCGTCTTGACCGTTCGAGTCGTAAGTTCGGCGAACGGAATGCATGTCGCACGGTCGCAATGGAGAGGTGTCTGTGGAAAGAGTATGTGACACATTGGAAAGTGGGTCCATATCAGTATTACATATGCGCTCTGGGGTGTAAAGGGAAGATTTGTTCTTGAAAAGAGACAGAATTGCCGCCTGGAGGAGTCTAGTTTTGATGAACCAATGTCGGACACAAGTCGCGCGACGAGCGGCCTTGGACAAAGACTTGGCAAGAGTATTACAACAACATTCGATGTTAATCACGGAGGGGACGCAGTGCGCAAATTAGACGGGAGTTGAGAAACGAGGGCGAGACCTATCGTACCAAGGGTCCGTGTCACTGAAATTATTGTACTTCGATGGTACGGATGTTGTCTATCAAGTCCGTCAACGGAGTTTCCTCGCGAACTCGAACCATGACCAGACTGTCCGCCGCGACTCGCCTGTACTCTACATGTGACAGTGGCTTGAACAAGAGTGCCCCAAATGGCTGCCTGAGACGAGCGACGAGCCGGAGCGCTTGTGTAGTCTTGTCGAGCGCAGTCGCACCATGCGAGAACTCTTATTCGAGTATTGGGTGGATCCATGCATGGACGAGATAGATATGCTTCATCCCAGTCAGGTTTTCAGCCGTCTTGATCTCTATATCTCCGAACGTGGACGTCGACACATGATATGTATGGAGATTCGTCACGTGACCTGGACCAGAGGTGCAGACCAATTCGGTGAGGCGGAAAACGATGCCAGGGAGTCGCAATCGGCTGGCAGCCAGAGAAGGTGTCTGGAGTCCGCTAACGCGGTTATGCAGCGATATAGCCAGGGAGATGTCTGGCAAGGACGAGCCCAGTACTGTAACCATCTTAACCATCTCAGTCGTCTGGATGGGTTGCGGAACTTGTGGGGGGATGATTTGATCGTAAACAGTAAGCCCCGCAGGGAGGCAGCTGTTGTAATGGCCAGAAGCCCCAGTCCAAGCGAGGATAGTGACATCTCCGGATCCTGTAAGGACGTGCTCCAGCAGTCGACCGACTGCCTGATTGCCCTTGCCATAAATCACCGGGATGGCAGTGTTGAATATTCCAAACAGCGAATATGCAATGTCTTCCTCGCGTGTTGTTTGCCGTGCGGAAGCTAAGTAGAGCTTCTCTCGCACCCTGTCTAAGCCTGGACAAAGGGTGGTTACCTCCTGTGTGGCAAGGTTCATTGCCTGTCCCATCCCCGAAAGGATTATTGGCGATTCTTTGTGGTTGAAGGTGTCCAAACCAAGGTATGGCTTCCAGTCCTCGGTGTAGAACTGGACAGCCTCGGAAGCAACATACTCTTGATATGTCCACCCGCGAGTATTCCAGATACTTCTCCACAAGCAACCAAACTCCTGCGACTCCGACAACACACCAAGGTGGACGACAGTGAGTGACGAGCCACGATACCACCTGAACACAGCAACTAATGATTCTTGTTGCACCCCCTTGTCCAGTTGGTTCACACAACACGTATCGCTCCATGCCCACTTGAAGCGAAGAGAGCGCACGAGCTCGCAAAACGTTTGCAGCTTGATGTTCCCGGGAGATGCCGGCAGTGCGTAGATTGAGGTTGTCTCGACGAGTCGGAACGTCGGTTCGGGTGACTGCCACTTGTGCGAGAACATTACGTATTGGTAGAACTCCTTCACCACTCTCAGAATATGCGCATAGTCTAGCTTCGTCGTCATCGACGATACGAGCTAATAGTAGAATGGGAGTGCGTCAAATACTTCTGCTAGCTGGCTCTTGTCATATAGCCGAGCGGTGGTGGTGTCGATGAGTACCCGCGGCATATCGCGAACGGTCTCCTTGACAAGTTCCCGAATCGTTGAGCCAGCATCGACATACCGACTATGTAGTGCTATCATTGATGTTGATCAACACCTGGTGATATATAGTAGTCTCGAAGACATGGCTTACCTCGAACATGTTCGTTGGGAGACTCGTCCAGTTTTGAAAGCATCGTACGGAATGCTTCAACAGCCTCGGAGTAGTGTCTTGCACCGTGTAATGCTGCATGCCTTTGCTCGTAGCCTCGGTGAGATGACGGGTCGAGTTTGATAGCCTACGCACGCCGTTAATCAATGTACAGTCTGGTCCAACGCGAGATTGGATGATACCTCGTCGGCATCACTCAGTGCATCTTCCCATGAGTTCATTGACACTCGCGCTTTGCTCCGCTTGATGAAGACATCCACGCGGTTCACTGGGTTGAGCGACAGTACGGTCGAGAAGTGCTCGTCGGCTTCATTGTACCCCCTAGAATCCATCGCAGCGTCGCCGAGCTTCTCCAACCTCTCTGTGCATCGCCTTTGAAAACCTGTATCTCATGCTCAGACAATCGTTGGTTGCATTGGTCATGTTAGTACTCACTGAGTTCCCATTGCATTCGCTCGTCGTGGATGCTCGGGTGCTCGCCTAGCTCTCTCTGCATCTGTTGGAAACAAGCGATTGCCTCCGTGACACGACCGCGCTCTTCGAGAGCATCGCAAATCACCCGATAAATGGCAAATCTCGTAAACTTGAACTGGACCAAAACATGGTCAATATCTGGATCCAAACTCTCATGAAAAGTATACCTCGGCGGCGGCAGACAATGCTTCAGTCGCCGAGCCACGAATGAGCACCACGCTCGCCCACTTGACGAGCAAGGCGTCCGGAGTCGAGGGACTGAGCAACAGTGCAGTAGAGTATGCCGCAACCGCTTCATCATGCTTCCCAGTATGCAATGCGACGTCTCCAATTATATCCAGCGCCGTGATACACCGGTCTGTAAATTCTGATGGTGGGGACTGAGTACTTTATCCTGATTCGTGATGTTAAAACATACTGGTAAGCCAGTCCATGATCAACTTGTTGGCTCTCACTTCCTCGTCCGTGCCATTCGTGATCTCGAGAAGAGACGCCGCAGCATCAACTATGTGGCTGTCGGCATACAGAGCTTCACATTGATGGCTCCGCTCGTGCGTACGAAGGAGCTGGATAGAGTGGGCATCCTGAGTGCGGAGTTGCCGAACAGTGAGTTCGAGGTGTGTGATTTTGTTACCTAATTGAAGGAGGTATCAATGAAGCACGAGCGAGGGTGGCAATGCGCCACTCACGAAGGGATCCGATTGTTTCGTTCTGGCTATCCTTCTCATAACCAGCTGCACGTCGGGAGTCAGAGAGCTGGTTGCGGAGTCGCTGGATGGTCTCCTCGAGACCCACAGTATAGCTGTCTAATACGCGTCGATGTCAACGAAGTGTGAGTGGGGGTGACGATGCATGACTCACGAAGGGACTTGATGGCTTCATTCAGGATACTCTCCTCCTCAGCATCTGCAGAGAGCTGGCTACAGAGTTGTTGGATGGTCATCCCGAGGTCCGCAGTTTTGTTCTCTAATGAACATCAATGTCAATGAAGCGTGTGAGTTGGCGATGCACTACTCACCAAGGGACTCCTTCTCCTGAGCAGCCGCGCGTCGCGAATCAGAGAGGTTGTTACGGAGTTGCTGGACAGTTCTCTCGAGATCCACAATTTTTCTGTCTGATGAACATCAACGTCGATGAAGCACGAGTCAGGGTGTCAACAAACGCACTAGACGTATTCTCTCGTCTATGAAGGGCCTGGATGGTTTCTTCGAGCCTGGCCTTTTCCACCTTCATGTGCTGGATTTCCCGCTCACGGAGCATCTCTTGCAGTCAACAAAGGATTCATCATTAGGGACAAATCATCCACAGCGAACTTCTCATGCAGGCGCACTTACAAGTTCGTAATAAGATGATGGAAGCACATTATGGACATTCCGCAGGGTAATTGCCGTGCTTCCACCGATCGCAAGGTCGTAGTTTGCTGACATGGCCATGGACTCGATGTAAGGTGTATGATTGATGATGGCCCCAATTTGCTTGTGCGTAGTGGTGTCCCAAAATGACACCGAGGAATCGGCGGAGGCTGCGATGAATGTACCATTGCTTGCTAGAGCGATACACCCGGGTTGGTTGCTGCTGTGAATTGGCCATGAAAAGAGCGTGGTCCCAGTTGACACGTCGAGATGGTGGATTTTGCCGTCGAGAGACAGGGCGAAGAGGCTCTTGCCATTGCCGACCCAGACAATGGATTGGTTGCGTATGCTAGCGACCGCGATTGGGACGTCAGCGAGGAGGCGGCCGTTCTGCGTGTCGTAGACCTGGATGGAATGAAGCCACGTCGCAGTGACGACCAAGTGTCCGTCGGGGGAGAACTTGGCTGCGACCACGCTGTCACTGTACTGCCAGGGGCTGAGCAGTCGTTTGCCGGTCGACAGTGACCAGACGCAGGCAGTCGAGTCGCCCGATCCTGTCGCCACTCTCGTCTCATCTGAGGAAACGTCCACCGCATACAATCGACCGCTGTGCGCTTTCCATCCGGTTACCTTCGCGTGGCTCCGTGCATCCCACACTGTCAGCTCGCCATTCTTCGTCCCACTGACGATCCACTTCCCGCCTCTCGACACTGCGATGTTGTAAACGTCACACCTCTCATCCATTGGCGTCCCCACCTCACTGCCATCTTCCACTCGCCCACATCGAATTTTCCTTTCTGGACCACCGCTCACAATGTGCTTTCCATCAATGAAGAAGGCAACTGAATATATATCATGCTGCCTAACGATTTCGATTGGTTTTGCTTTATTTATGTGAACGGTGCTGGAAATAGGACCGTTCTCACTCGACTCTAGGGGCCCCGTCAGTATCGCACTTTCGATCGTCTCGTCCATGTTACTTACCATTTCTCGAAAAGGTCGGGCGTTTCTCGGACTCATGCTTGGCCAGGTATCAAGGTGGAAGGACAGAGGACGCGTGGTTGTCTACTTGCTGTATGCAATTGCCGCCTTATCGAGTCGCATCAGATTACGCACGCGATCACCTCGTGACCTGGGCGTTTGTTCCATCCCAGTGCATATCACACTCGCCCTTTCTTTTGTCGCCATTTTAGTCACGATTTTCGAGTTGCCTATGGGTAAATGTTGCACTTAACGCGAGCTTGCCAGAGGCCGAATCCACCGATCCACCGCATTCGCTCGTCTTGCACAGGGACTTCGCCACCACCAGGAACGTCGCAAATTGCTTCGTGAACGACAAATCTATCAAGTTTGAACCGAACGACAACAGGCCCGTCGGTGCGTACGTTCGCAGTATTTTATCCTGCGGTATAGCTTTCTTTCGCCGAAGCATGTTCTCATATCGTGCTCCTACATGTCCTGGTGATTTCGAATATGCTTGTAAAGACTCATCAACCATTTACCTTGACCTTCTCAGTCCATTCAACCGATTCTTTCCCGCCGCGGGGCGATACCCCACACTCAACGCCGGCGGCATGGATCCTCTTAGCCTTCTCTCCCTAACTCGATCATTACAACCCGAACTTGCGTAAACCAGCAGGCTCGCCATCTCGTCGAACAGATTCAAGCATCAGTCCTACAGTCTCGGGGTGGAACACCCACACGACACATGTATTGACAAAGTTGAGGACCGTGAAGATGATGTACGTCCTGTATCCGATGTTACATAACTTGGGCGGGGTGATGTGGATGACCCCCGAATATACGCGCTTGGATCAGCACCAGTCTGTCATTCAAGCCGGATGATGGAAACGAATTATAAACTTCCCCAGGAAATCAGGGAAGGCCTGGGTAGGATGTGTAGTCCCAGAATGCTCCAAGAGACTCCGGAACCCCAGTATGTGAGTGTGTTCAGCATATCTGTTTCGTAACTTGAGCGACGCTGCTGGTAACTGTAAAGTAGCAGGCCGCGAGAGATCTCGCTAGTCGAGAGGTTCCAAGGATAGAGAGTCAGCGGCGGGTTTCTGAGGAAACGATAAATCACGCTGATCAGTGTCCAGGACTCGTTCCAGGATTTGCGAGTTTCAAGCATACCTCAAGTCCCGCAATCGAGTCCGAGGATTCCATGATTTGATCGATCGATGGTGACCGTGAAGGGAGTGGCCTATTTGAAGTGGGCTTCTCGTGCTTTACGTAGGCATTGGCAACCTGAAGCTTAGAGTTCAACATGCGCGTAGCACCCTTGGGCCTCCGCCACCCCATCGTCACGCAATCGTACATGCGCATGCAGTCCTTCCCACGACGCTCTTCAATACCCCCTGGGCGGTTGAAGGAAGAGGTAACACCAATGTTTATCGCGCCGCCAATTTGGTGATGGGTGTCGCGGGCAGACTGGGTATGGTGGGCCAGGATATGGGCCAATTTTCATCGTCTGACCAACTCAACATTGGAGACAGTACCTGGCCTGAACAGGGCATCAGGTTCGTAATGCGTAAATGATTCAAGCGCTCACTAATATATATCGCCGCCCTGACGAAGGAACTGACTTGACAAAGGAGGTTGTTGCCATTCCTGTCATGTTCCAAATACATGCATTCAACATATCGCCTTCCAAAAACGGCTCTCACCGCCCCGCTGGAACATCACTGAACGAGAACTGTTAAGGGTACGCTCGCAAATGGTAGGGCCCCTGTCACGTAAGCACACTCTGTATTCTCCTTTCATCTAGAGCCTTGTAGACGACTGCTGAATCTTATATATATATAAATAAAGAGGGGATCTTATCCATCAAACTATCTTCACAAGAAACAGGGGGCGGTATTGCGTGGAAAGCGGTCACGACAGAAAGTTTCACGCGTGTTTATGATCTTCCGGAAGAAGCTAGGAAGAGGCATCGGGTGGAAAGGGCGTCGGAGGAAGAGGAGGAAGGGAAAAGGACAATCGCCAGGAGACTCAAGCTCATGATGCTGTGTGTTTGCACTGACGCTAGCCACGTTTGCGATAGACACAAACGTGCGCATGAGTATACAGTGGGTGGGCTGGCGATAGGTCCAGGGCGTCCAGATAGCATCTTGCCCAGACTAGATAGCGAGCTTTGAAGTCCTAGCCGAATCCAGCTGTGATTCCAGCAAGAACAACGTGACTCCACGATACCGCAGTCTCCAGCAGTGGAAGATAGAACGGCGGGAGAAAATATGAATCGAAAAAACGATCCTAAGTCTCATGTATAGGCTGAGCAGAATGGACGAGTGATTATCCTGGCGAGCTCGATCATCCATCGGTTGTTAGACACGCTACGAGGGAACAGAAACGGAAAGAAATATCCAGATTTTCATGATCCAGCTACGTGCATCGCATCCAGTTACCTTGCTCCATGTGTCCCATCTTCAGTAGCTGAACCACAACAGACCATCCACGAAGGCACCCTGAATGCAATAAGAGCGTCGCCTGCTCCTCCCTGGTGTGGTACCCTGAGTGTAAGAACGTATACTAAAGGAAATGATGCGCACCACTACATGGACTGTCCCAGCCAAGGGTTGAGGTGGATGATTCTCTTGTTGCACCTAAGAGAATGTGAATTGTCGTGACGAGTTCTGCGATCACCAGAAAAACAGATGACGCGCACAGCTATATGGACCCCCATAGCAGAGCGGTGAGACGGATCATTCGTTTGTTGCGCCTAACAGGACATGGATTTCGTGACGAGTCCTGCAATCGCCAGAAAAAATATAAATCACGCGCACCATTTGATGGACTCCCGAGGCGGAAGGTCGAGATGGATCGTTCGTTTGTTGTGCCTGATAGGGCATGACCTGTCATGACGAGACCTACCATCCCCAGAAAAAGACACACCTGACTGGCTTCGTTTGCACTTGCAGAACCTTGTGCGCTTTGCGACGTGTCCTTGTTCGAATGCTCGGTACCAGTGGTCTTGGCATGTGTTTTATCCTGTAACATGTGATGAGGCCCTGCAAACGAACTCAATATACAACGAACCTCTTCTCTAGTCCATGATCTCGCGACTGTTCGCTACAATGATACGTTAGATGCGCCATATCCAATTATCGATCGAAGAAGGGCACTCACCGGCCTGCGTTGACCAGCAGCCATCCACGAAGGTCCCTCATTTGTGACATTCGCTCTCGGTGATGAGTGGGGAGGTCGAGGATCAGCATGCTCACGCGACTTTCCAAACAGTCGACCGAGCCTAGGTAAAGTGAGGCCCCTGATCCTCTTCCTCATTAGCCACTTTCTGAGTGTCGAGGGAGCCCGCGGTGAGTCGGAGTCGACAGTGTCCATATTTTCATATGGATGAACTTCCAATGGGGTCACTGGTGGGAAATGTGGTGATCGAGATATGGGATGAGATGGGCCTGCTGTCGGTACCTCATCTTCCTGGAGATGGCCAGAGGACGTAGGGGTCGAAGGCTGCAGCAGCATCAATATGGAAGTAAGAGGAGAATAAAGCAAATACTAACCCCGTCATAATCGAATCCGACTTGAGCTGGCATGCTCGACGGAACCCCGAGCTATGCTATTGTGAGAACTCGCGTCAAGGGGAAAGAAACGAACCGATACCTCGAGAAGATCACCAGCGTCACCATCACCGTGTCCTTCGGACTCGACTTGACTGGATTTTCCAGGAACTCGCTGCTATATGGACGCAACAACGGGGTTAGCGCAACTATTTTGGTGACGGAACAACGACATCCTACTGGGATAGAGTTGGATACATCGCCATCGTGGTCGTTCGATGTCAAAGGCTGTTGAACTCGTTCGGAGGTAGGTATCTACATTTTTTTGTCAACGCTGGGGATGGAACAGGGCGGAACACAGATACTTACACTGAACGGACCATACTCATCTGGGAGAATCTTGCTGAGATCGCGAATGGCGATTTTCCCATCATATCGTCCGGTTGCGAGACGGGCGCTGTCCAGTGAGATAGCAACTGACCGTATCCGTCCACCATCTTCAATGACAGGGCCAATGCGAGCTAGTGTGGATGTGTCGAGGAGCGAGATAGAATAATCTGCGAATGTAGTGATGAATTTCCCATTGGCAGCTAAGAAAATAGAGCGAATGTCGTTGCCCCCAGCATTGAGAATTTGAGATTCGACCAGTTGGGCGCCAGTGGAAGCATCAAATGCCTTGATTTTATTGTCGAGAGATGCAGCAAAAATTTGCTGAGCATCGCTTGACCACGCAATGGGAGTGCACGGGACCCATTCAGGGGTGACCACGTCGACGGTGACGAGCTTGTCACCAGTGTGAATGTCAAAGATGCGGATCTCCTGATAGTAGGCAGTGGCGACGCGGTCGCCAGTCGGAGAGAATCGGACTCCAGTGACTGCAAAGTCGTGTTTGAGTGGGCCGACGAGTCTCCGCCCAGCCGGAATGCTCCAAATGCTTGCTTCGCCGCTGCTGGTCCCGGTGGCAAACCCCATCGAATCAGGGGAGACGTCGATTGCAGTTACCTGGTTTTCGCCCTCCACATCGATAACCTTTTCATGTAACTCCCCATCCCACACGCTTGCCCCCTTCTCAGTCCCACAAATTATCCACTTGCCATTCCCCGACACTAAAATGGCCCCCAACTGCATCTCTGTTTGCTTTCCGACCTCTTGACCATCCGCAAGGCGCCATTGTCGAATCCCACCACTAGTCCCACCTAAAACATGCTTTCCGTCGGGTAGGAATGCGACCGCCCACACCCATGCAGAGCTACCAATGTCAAGTAGTATCATTTGGTCTTATTGACAGTAAGCTTCGTTGAACCCACCCCTCGGAGTTCCTACGCACCGGTATTCGTCGATGACATCTTCAGCAATGGTACACAATCGTTGGCGTCGTAGTGGCAAGGAGCAAGGAGTTTCTGTTTACCCGTGCTGCGCAACCTCACTCTATAAACGTATTTCCTTATTGTTCACACAGGTGCCTCGCGTCTGCGGTGCTTATTCTTACTCGCATCCTTGGTGCAACGACCAGGTGAGGTATCGACTCATCAGCGAAGCTCTCCGTCCTTTGTAGCATACTTGGGAGCGTTCATCGTAGCTTGGCTACAGGCTCTCGGTTCAAAATGGGTGTACACAATATCCGAGACGGTTCCCGCTTTTAGCCCGCTCAAACTCTGGTCTCACGTATGTCTATCACATTCACATGTATAGGCAGCCAAGGCATCCTGCATGTCTCACCGAAGCTCAAATGGTTACACTCACACACATCTTTGACGCTAGCAATGCTCTCGTATATTTAGCTCCAAGTTCTCTCGTTCACCATGGGCGGGCTGCCCCACAGCCATCCTCATGAAAGTCACAGAACCGCGAGATTTCTCTCTTAAATACTATCCCGGGTTGGAAAGGAATCCTACGAATGCGGTATGTGCGCGATTGAATGCATGGTATTGTCAAATATTCAAATGCAGGATCGAGCCGTTGCGTTTCAATATTCCGGCAAACGGGCAAGATTGACCACCCCCGGTCATGAACCTCCCAAGGCTCGCTCGACCTCGCCACCATTTACCCTCTATGTGACCGATACTCTTCCCCCGTTATGGTATTG
>JBBPUP010000701.1:0-12599 GCA_038094735.1 Exsudoporus floridanus
TCTCTACTTCATAAGCTAGGTTTGGTGTTGTGCATCCTGGAAGCTGTACAGTTCCTGTAGGTCGGCAATATTAGAACTAGACTACCATCTTCCCACCACACTGACAACTTACCTCTTCTCTCATCGTTGACACATGGCCCCTAGCACTAAAGGGATATAGCCAGACCACAGGCTCATGTGAACCTACATACTTCCTTCATTTACCCCTCTTTTATATAGTTCCGGACACTAGAGTCTGCGAAGGTGCTTAGCTATCTAGGGTGGCACAGGAGTATCCTTGAGCAGGTCTAAAGCATTTAAACACTGCTCCAACCTCTTTCATCTTCAAATGGAATACATTCCTGGTCCTCATGAGGCCACTTCCTTTTTACAATACCTATATAGTACTCAGGATAGTAGGGGTGGTTATTGACCCTATATCCACCAATTGAGAAACAACCTCAGCAATGGCTGCAGTATTGGTTAGCAAATGAGTAAAGTTTTGATAGAATGTTTCCACTTAATTACATGAAACTTGAGCCAACAGAAGAGCCCACTATTCCTGAGGTTGAATGTGACCCAAACAATGACATCCCTCAGCCCCTCGATACGACAGAGATAAAGTGAGAGGAACAAGATTATCCATTTGCCCTATACAACAACTTCTACAATAAGGTAGAAGCACAATTATCTAAACCTCTTCCTTATGAACAAAACCCTTGGAAACCAGGCTGAGCCTTCTTTAGAGTTCCTGGAGAGCCAGCCCTAGAAGTGGCTCTAAACCAGATAGTTGCCCAAAGTGTGGGACCTGAGAGACACTCTCCCCCACTTTCCCAACTCCAACTCCAGAACTTCATCCAAATCCCCTTCTGACTCCTGACCATCCTCACCTGAGATGTCAGACACTGCCACCACCTGCCAGCTGCTGGCAATGATCGAAAACCTAATGCAGCAACTCAACAAGCTCAAAGCTTGCACCACTGCCAGCCATCCACCACCTGAATAGTAGAAACAAAGATCATGAAGAAGGTGGAAGCAGTACCCAATCCAGGGTACTTTGATGGGTCATATGACTCATACTCTCAATGGTGGACCAAGATGGGGGTCTACATTGAGATGAATAGTGAAGCTTTCTCATCAAACAAGGAACACTGCCTTGTGGTTTGGTCATGTATAGGTAGAAAGACAACAAAGACAAGAATGGAGCTGGGGAATGGACATCTTCCCAGATTCATAAATACATCGAAGGCAGTGACCATGCCTGGCCCTCAGTGGAGAATATAACCCTCCAAATCAAAAACTGTTTCCAACCCGGCAATGAAGCTGACATATATATGGAAAAATTGGCCAAGTACAAACAAGGCCCCAACCAGAGAACTGAGGCATATCTCACACAATGGATTGGGTGGTATGAAAAGGCCAAATGCAGTAACCAGATAGGAGTTCTCTTCTTAGAGCAAAATATTAAAAAGGAAATCATGCAAAAGATATTCCTTGACAGGAACTGCAAAAAGCATGTATACAAATATGTCAACCAAATAAAGAAGGTTGGCAACACAATGGAGAGCTTTGATCTCTGCAACCAGGGGCATGTCTGGATAATGAATGCATGACAAGGTGCTCCAAGGGACCCCAATGCCATGGATATTGGTGCAGTGTGTTAAATTTGTGTCCTATTTAACCTAATATATGACCATCATGTGATCAATCATGTGTTCAGTATATCATATGACTTATTTTTTCTTTCATCACATGATTGTGGAAACAGTCTAGAACATTCCATGACATGTTTCTTTAATCTCCATGATTTTAGATGAGTCCATATATGTTTACTTAATTACCGTGATCTAGAACTAGTCTAGACTTGCTTACTTATCTATGATGTAGCTATGACATCATACCCTGTGCCCAGCACACAGACCAGTAGTCAATAGATACAAACAATGTATTATAGCATATATAGTTGAATATAAATACCTCAAGAACTCCAATCTAGTTCTTGTTGGGTTTTCCTTCAGGAAGTTCTGCTCTAGTCTCTACTGTATAAGCTAGGTTTGGTGTTGTGCATCCTGGAAGCTGTACAGTTCCTGTAGGTCAGCAATATTAGAACTAGACTACCACTTTCCCCACAACTCGCACACCTTACCTTCTCTCATTGTTGACGTGCGGCCCCTAGCACTAAAGGGATATAGCCAAACCATAGGCTCAAGCAGACTTACATACTACACTTCCTTCTCCACTTTTACGTAGTCCTGGACACTAGAGTCCATGAAGGTGCTTAGCTATCTAGGGCGGCACAGGGATACCCTTGAGTAGGTCTAACATGTTTAAACACTGCCCCAAAACTCCTTCATCTTCAAATGGAATACATCCCTGGTCCTCATGAGGCCACTTCCTTTTTATGATACCTACATAGTACTTGGGATAGTAGGGGTGGTTATTGACCCTATATCTGTTGATTGAGAAACAACCTCAGCAACGGCTGCAGTGTTGGTCGACAAACGAGTAAAATTCTTGATAGGATGTTTCTAATATGATATGTGAAACTTGAGCCAGTAGACAAGCTCACTATCCCCAAGGTCAAATGCAACCCTAACAATGACACCCCTCTTTCCCTTGATACAACTGAGGTAAAAAGAGAAGAACAAGATTATTCTTTCATACTATATGATGACTTCTATGATGAAGTAGAAGCACAATTAGCAAGACCTCTCCCTTATGAACAAAACCCTCAGAAACCAGTCCAAGCATTCTATAGAGTCCTAGGAGAGCCAGCTTTGGAAGTGGCTCTAAACCAAATAGTCACCCAAAGTGTGGGATCCAAAAGATGCTCTTCCCCACTTTTCCAACTCCAACCTCAAGACTCACTCCGAACCCCCACACGACTCCTGACCATTCTCACCCAAGATGTCAGACACTGCAACCACCCGCCAGCTGCTGGTGATGATCAAGAACCTCAAGCAGCAACTCAACGAGCTAGAAGCTCGCACTGCCACCAGGTCTTTCACCACCCAATCAGTGGAAACCAAGGTTATAAAGAAGGTGGAAGCAGTACCCGATTCAGGGTACTTTGATGGATCATATGACTCATGCTCTCAATGGTGGACTAAGATAGGGGTCTACATTGAGATGAATAGCGATGCATTCTCATCAAACAAGGAATGCTGCCTTGTAGTTTGGTCATGCATAGGTAGCAAGGACAACAAGAACAAAAATGGAGCTGGGGAATGGGCATCTTTCCAAATCCATAAATATATTGAAGGCAGTGATCATGCCTGGCTCTCAGTAGAGGATATGACCCTCCAAATTAAAAACTGTTTCCAACCCAGCAATGAGGCCAACACATATATGAAAAAGTTGGCTAAGTACAAACAAGGTTCCAACCAAAGAACAGAAGCATATCTCATGCAATGGATTGGGTGGTACGAAAAAGCCAAATATGAAGACCAGATAGGAGTGCTCTTTTTAGAGCAAAATATCAAAAAGGAAATCATGAGAAAGATATTCCTTGACGGAAACCACAAGAAGCATGTGTATGAGTATGTCGACCAAATAAAGAAGGTTGGCAATGCAATGGAGAGTTTCAATCTCTGCAACCAGGGGCATGTCTGGATGACGAACATGTGACAAGGCCAAAACAGGGATCTTGACACAATGGATGTCGATGCAGTGAGTAGAGGGCAGTGCTTCAACTGCAAAGGACCTCACCTTACCAAAGACTGTCCTAAATTTAAGAAGCACTGTGAACAATGCAAATTTCTTGGGGGAGGGCATTGCAAAGATTGCAGCCGAAAAAGCCATGTCCACCAGCTTGGCTCTGGTGATATGGACCAATCAGATGTAAATGATGCATCAAAAGCATCAAAAGGAGATGCCAGACTAAGGGCCCTGGAAGGAATGAACTTTAAGGTGATGAAGGCCTACTTCACTGACCTAGCAGTTACCAAAAAGGGAAAAGGCAAAGCCTGAGTCACAATCTGGATGTGACAAGTGTTACAGATGGTGACATCAGGCTGGCATCCAACCTATTGTTTTCCTTTCTAGATGCCTCCGACTCCCTGCCACTGTGGGGCTTACTTGTCAATAACAAGGGAATCTCTGATGAGCTGTGGGACCAGTTTGTAGGAGGGGCTTGACCCTCCACTCGGCAGACTCCCTTCTGATGGATCAACCCCATTTCCAATCCATGGCTTCTTTCATGATGATGAAATATCCTTCATCATTGCCTTCTATCTGATCATCACCCCAACCTATGCTCCTGCCAATCAATGGATATCGTCCAATGGTCAGCCTCTTTCATTTACCTTTATTCGGACTTACCTCTTCAGTTGCCTTCTCTTATAGGCAATAGTTGCCATATGTAGTAACTTCCTGATATGATCTAGAGAAGCCTGCCCTTATCTAGATCTCCCCTATATAAGTAGCTAGATTGGTTCATGTAACCTTAACCTTGATCTATGCTATTCTATCACTTCATCTTGATTTCACTCGATTGCAATCTTCGCATTATACAGATCGTCCAATCTGTGTTACCCCTGCACTAGCTGGCGCTAGCAACTTCTAGTGTTTCAGGGGTTCAGCCGTAAATCTAGGAAGACTGCCAATTACCTAGTGCAACTGACCTCAGTGTCACCATATCCCATAACAGACCTAAGGAACTGCATCACCTTAGGGAGGGATACGAGGCCCAGGCCACATCAGCCAGGTGGATTCCACCTTTTGCTTGCAGCATCCCCAGCTCAGCATTGCAAAGTGTAACCAAGAGTCCTACATCTAGTAGGTGAGGTTCTGAGAACATTCTGCCTGTTATCCAAGAGTCCCACACCTAGTGGGTGAGCATAACAGCCAAGGTACCTTGGTGCTGGTAGGAACCAGCTGACGTGATTCAGCATTACTTGCTACATCACGGTTGATGTAACAAAAGATCAAGGTTATTCTACTTTAGTGCCATTGTGCCTAAAGTATTGGACTACCCTAGAAGAGGTAGAGTATCCAAGCTACCAGGTGGTAGCAACCAGCCATCATGATGAGTTGTTGGGGTCTTGGAAACTTTCTCGACGACGAGGAACCCTCAAACCTGAACTCCCCTCTTGTCAATCCCCCTCTCCGAGCTCTATGAGAACAAGCCTACCATGCATCTTATGCCCTTTGCTGACCACCCCCAGGTTCTACTCCCTCTATCTCCATGCCCACCAGAACTCTATTGGATGCTCCTTCCCAACAGCTGTCCTCTAACCAGGATCAGAACCCCCCTCCCTTCTCCATTGATGTAGAGCTCCCTGATCTCCAAGATGATGACTCAGACAAAGAAGACATGGGAGAATTCAAAGCCACTCTCCCTGAAGAATTTAGCAGCAATGCCAAAGACGCCCAAAGATGGCTTATGGCCATGTTGGCCTACTTCACCCTCACAGAGGAAAAGATTGGGGAACAAGCCTGAGTCATTATTTTCCTCAACCGAATGTCTAAAGGCTGAGGAAAGGACTTTGCAGAGACATGGTTCAACAAGATTGCCAATGGTGGCATTACATGGGATACAATCTGTGACGCCTTCAAGAGCACCTTTGTCCCTCAGGATTTCGCAGCACATGCATGCATCTCATTCACGAGCCTTTGCCAGAACACCTGTGATATCAAAGGATTCAACAACTTCATCTCTGCTTTCTCCCTCCTATCTGCGAGATTCCAGATCTCCAATATTAATGCTCTCTCCAAATGGTTCCTTTGGGGCATTAATCCTGAGATTGCCACCTAACTCGCCCTCTCCAGTATACTTAACTCCTCTGGAGTCACCATAGAGAAGATCTACTCAAAAGCCTCTGGGATTGAAGGAAGCCTTCACCAAATCAGGTCTATCAAGACAGGCCCCCAGGTTCCCTATGGCGGAGGGTCTACTCGCTGTGACCCCAATGCTATGAATGTGGATTGTCTTACCATCTCTCCCGTGGAACATGCAAAATGCTATAAAGAAGGTCACTGTTTTATCTGCAATAAGGAGGGCTGCTCCTCTCATAACCATCCTGGTTATAGCAGCTCTTGCAAATCTAAAGGCCATCCCCCTCCCCAGAACATCTGCTCTACCACCACCTTCTCCACTTGGACCGCTTCCAAGGCAGCCCTAGACACCTTCTTGGAGACAGTTACTTCTCAAAACTGCAAGCAGATGCTTCGCACCTGTACCATGGTGCTGAATGACAAACTCGTAGAAGATGGGCTCCCTCTTGAAGAGGAAGGTCCTTTCACTATCTGGAACGAGGACATCAATGTCCTCACTGCTGGTGAACATCCTTCCATTTCTTCTTCTGTTTCATCTTTTTAAAGGGGAGGGATGGACCAACATCATCCCCTCCTTTGGTTACCTTAGCTCCTGTATTTATTTCTAGATCAAGACATAATGCCATCTGTTTACCTCTCTTGATCTGGAAAAGGAGCAGGGAAATCATTGGAACAGAAGGATTGATCAATTACAGAGCAACTGGATGCTTCATCACCAAATAGGCAGTACACAGGATGGGATTACTGGAATTCAAGCTAGATATGCCACATCAGGCATATAACATGGACAGAACAGAAAACATGTCAGGACTTATCACCCATAAAACTAACATCGTTATAGATTACAGAGGCATCAAAGAATGACGAGACTTCCTAATCCTCAATTGTGGCAAGGATGAAATCATCCTAGGAATGCCATGGTTCTGGGCAATCAACCCAGAGATTAACTGGACCGAAGAATGGGTAATAATAGTGCCGTCCAAATACAAGTGGACCCAGACTAATGCACCTGGGATCCTGGAACAAAGGTACCTAACACGTTTTCTTGACCATGATGACAGGTACAATATCGAAGATGAACTTGTCAAGAAGTTTGCACAATGGGCTCCGGTGGAATGGTTCCGCTTTATGCATGAGCACGGAGAAGGACCAGAACATTGGATTAGGAAGACCACCATTTCAATGACTTTGGTACAACAAGCAGAGAAGGCCACTGTCACACTACTGGTGGCATTCGAGGAGTTCGCCGGTGTCTTCACAGAGAAGACAAACTCCTCTCTGCCCCCATCTAGGTCATACGATCATGTGATTGAACTGAAGGACTCTTTCATATCAAAACGGGCCAAGACATACCCCCTAAGCCCTCCTGAACAGGAGGCCTGTAGGGAATTCATCAAGGAACACCTCAAGTCGGGCAAGATCTCCCCTTCAAAATCTCCGCAAGCTTCCCCTTTCTTCTTTGTCAAGAAAAAGGACGGAAAGCTCCGCCCCTGCCAAGACTACTGGTATTTTAATGAGCACACCATCAAGAATGCCTACCCCTTGCCACTTATCTCTGATCTTATAGATAAGCTCAAGGGATCATCAATTTTTACCAAATTTGATGTTAGGTGGGGCTACAACAATGTGCAAATCAAGAGAGAAGACTGGTGGAAGGCAGCCTTCATCACCCTCCAGGGACTCTTTGTACCGAACGTCATGTTCTTTGGAATGTGCAACTCCCCTGCAACATTCCAAGCTTTCATAGATGACCTCTTTGCTGACTATATCACTGAGGGCTGGCTCATTATCTATATAGACAACCTCCTCATTCACTCCTCTAACCAGGCCACACATGACAAATGAATTCAGAAGGTTCTGCAACAGTTTGCAAAACAGAAAATATATCTCAAGCTGGAAAAGTGCATCTTCTCTGCCTCCAAAGTCAACTACCTTGGTATGGTAGTCAGGAAGGGTGGGGTTCATATGGACCCAGTCAAGCTGGACATCATCAAGCAATGGAAGACTCCTGAGGGAGTGAAACCTGTTTGCTCCTTCCTTAGATTCTGCAACTTCTACTGGAAGTTCATACCATCTTTCTTGGACATTGCTCGATCTCTCCTAGATCTCACCAAATCTTCCACCCCTTGGATGTGGGAGCCAGCTCAGGAAATGTCCTTTCATACTCTTCAACAAGCTTTTATGAAACAACCTATTCTCGCCTTCCTGGACATCATGAAACCCTTCACCCTCATGATGGATGCCTCACTGACTGCCTCTGGAGTGGTGCTCATGCAGTCAAACTCAAATGGAGACCTCCAACCCTGTGGATATTTATTCCGGTCATTCTCCCCAGTTGAACGAAATTACAACATTTTTGATCAGAAACTTCTGGCCGTAATCTAAGGGCTTGAAGAATAGAGGCAATATCTCCTAGGGTCACCCCACGCAGTGATGGTTTTTACTGATCACAAGAACCTAATGTACTTCAAGGAACCATGCAAGCTGTCCCAATGACAGGCTCAGCGGTTATTGTTTTTACAGGACTTTGACATGGTTTACAAAGCCCTCCCTGGTACCCAAATGGCCCATGTGGATGTGCTTTCCCGCAGGGACGATATTGACACATACGGCGATAATGCAGATGTGCAACTACTTCCTTTGGAGGCCTTTGATCACCAGATCAATCAAATTGATGTTGCTCTGCAGGACAAGATTGCCTCATCCACCCCCTCTGACCCTCTGGTTCTTCAGGCTCTCTCTGCCATGGAAAAGGAAGAGCCACTCTTCAGTTGTTCCCGTCCTGAGGAATGAACCTTTACTGACAGGAAGTTATACTTCCGCAACCGACTGTACATCCCTGCCGAGGCCTGACATGTGCTTGTACAGGAACTCCACAACTTCCCCATGGGTGGCCATAAGGGCCACCTCCAAACTATTGCCAGGATCTCTCAGAACTACTGGTGGCCCAGCCTCTCTACATTCATCTGGAAATATATATCTGGATGTGCCATTTGCTAGGCAAACAAGGTTAACACCCACCCCACCGTTCCCCTGGTCACTCCCCTTTCCGTCGCCACCAGCTGTCCCTTCCAACACTTGTCCATGGACCTCATCATGGACCTCCCCCCTGTCTTCAGTTTCGACTCTATCATGATCATGGTCAACCATGGCCTTAGTAAGGGGGTAATTCTCTGCCCTTGCTCAAAAACCATGGACGTGGCTGGAATCACCAAGCTCTTTTTCGAGAATGTATTCAAAAGATATGGTCTCCACAAGAAGCTCATCTCCAACCAGGGACCACAATTCACCTCTGCATTTACACATGAACTGGCACGCCTCCTGAACTATGATCTGGCTCTGTCTATAGCATACTATCCCCAGACTGATGGAGAAACAGAATGGTATAACCAGAAACTTGAAACATACCTTTGAATCTTCTGTAATGCCCAACTGCACAAATGGCTTGAGAACCTCCACCTTGCAGAGTTCTCCCACAACTCAGCCACCCACTCAGTCACTGGCAAAACCCCATTTTTTCTCATTCTGGGATATGAACCTCAGTCTTACCCCTCACTCGGAAAGACCTTCCTTCCCGCATTGGAGACAAGATTGTCTCAACTGGATGAAGCCCGGAAGAAAGCCAAAGCTGCGCACAAACTTGTGCAACAACACATGAAGGAACAGACCTTCTCATGCTTCTCCCCTTGGAAAGTTGGGGATAAGGTTTGGCTGGAAGCCAAAAACCTTAAACTGCAAGTCCCCTCCCAGAAATTGGCGGCCAAACAAACTGGCCCATTCGAAATCACCAAGGTCATCTCTGTGATCGCATACCACCTCAAACTCTCCAAGACCTGGAAGATCCACAATATCTTCCACGCCTCTCTTCTATCATCATACAAGGAGACTCCCAAACACAGCCCCAACTTCTCACAGCCACCTCTGGATCTAATCGGAATGGAGGAGGAATATGAAATTGAGAAGATCATCAATTATCAGGGAACACCGAGACGAAGGCAATCCCTGATCCACTGGAAAGGCTACCCAGACTTCGAATGAACATGGAAGACAGAAGAAAACCTCAGCAATGCCACTGCCCTCCTTCAGAAATATAAAAGACTGCATGAATTGTGAGGTTCGACAGCATGATCGAACCCACTCTCCAGTCTCTCCTCATCACCCTCTCCTGAGTCTCTCAAGCCCTCACCCAAGCCCATCTCCAAGTCCAATATCCTGATCTAGACATTCCCAGGCACACCGCAGAACACTCCTGCTTCTGTTAAATCATCTCCTGTCCCTATCACCAGGACTACTAGCTGATAACCCTCACCCCATTCTCCATCTGTCTCAGAAGACTCTCGATCTTCGCCTGTCACCTCTTTTATGCATCCCTACTTGAGAACCCACAGACATTCCAGGCCTTCAAGGACCTCCCCTCCTCTACCGCCGACAACTCAGTTATCTACATTGCCAAGCTGTTCCAGGCATACTCTGCCCTTCACACCCTTCTTACCAGGGCCACCTGGTGCTCGGCAAGTGCCCCTAACCCCCTCTTCTCGGCCACCACTGAGAACACCCCCATCATCATTGGTCTTGAACAGGGACTATCCACTGCAAGAGAACTCACCCTCAACCTCTTATATGTTGAGGAGTTCAACTTCTCCATTTCTCTTCTCCCAGGAGAACTCATTGATGCCATCCTGCTTCCCATCCTTTCCACTCTTTCGGAGGAGGAGAGAGACTCCTTCTTCAACAATCAACCCATATCCCCTGGGGAATCCCACTCCCACCATACCTACACCCTCCACCCCATCAGCCGAAGCAGAAGCACTGCTGAGGACCATCCAGGAGCTGGAGAGTCTCCTCAAGAGTCAGACTCCAACACCACCTGCATCCCAACCAGACCCTCCACCCTGGAATCCATCTCCCCCACCTCCCTCTTATCACCTGATGGAGGATATCCTCCCCATTCCTCCCGCATCCTTCACCACCAGGGAGCAGTCATTTTCAGATTAGAGATACCCTTTACCCCCTCTTCCAAACGCCTTCACCCTGTACTGGCAAGAGCTCCAAAGAGGAGCATTGACTCTCCCACCATTCCTATGGAGTCCTTATCGGTTCCCCTTGCCAATGAAACTGCGACAAACACCGCAGGCCTGGATGTTGATATCTATCCCCCACAAAGCCTATCCTCCCCCCCTCCCCTTCCTATCAGACTCCACAGTTTCCTCCTCCCCACTCCTCTCTATTGCTTTGAATGCAACAACCCCGGACAATTTAGATCCAAGTGTCCTCAATACTGCTGTCCCCTCTGCCATCTCCTGGCCCCTGGACACCCACAGTATCATTGTCCAGAACTACGATGCTCTCACTGCAACCTCCAAGGCCACTCCCACTCCTGCTGCCCCTCTCCAGATCCCTTCTTCTCCCAGGACTGGGACCTCACCATCTATGAGGAGAACCCTGGTGACAGCAGCCCTTGAGGAGTCTGAGCTGGAGCTTTAGATGTATGAGGAGGGTAATGTTACAGATGACGACATCGGGCCAGCACCCGACCTATCATTTTCCTTTCTAGATGCCCCTGACTCTCCACCACTGTGGGACTTACTTGTCAATGACAAGGAAATTTCCAACGAACTGTGGGACCAGTTTGTAGGAGGGGCTTGACTCTCCACTTGGCAGACTCCCTTCTGATGGATCAACCCCATTTCCAATCCACGGCTTCTCCCGCGATGATGAAATACCCTTTATCATTGCCTCCTATCTGATCATCACCCCGACCTATGCTCCTGCTGATCAATGGATACCGTCTGATGGTTGGCCTCTTTCATTTACCTTTATTCGGACTTACCTCTTCAGTTGCCTTCCCTTATAGGCAATAGTTGCCATACATAGCAACTTCCCGATATGATCTAGAGAAGCCTGCCCTTATCTAGATCTTCCCTATATAAGTAGCTAGATCGGTTCATGTAACCTTAACCTTGATCTATGCTATTCTATCACTTCATCTTGGTTCTGCTCAATTGCGATCTTTGTGCCATACAGATTGTCCAATCTGTGTTATTCCTACACTAGCCAGTGCTAGCAACTTCTAGTGTTTCAAGGGTTCAGCCGTAAAGCTAGGAAGACTACCAATTATCTAGGGCGACTGACCTCAGTGTCGCCATATCCTATAATGGGCCTAAGGAACCGCATCACCTTAGGGAGGGATACGAGGCCCAGGCCACACCAGCCAGGTGGATTCCACCTTTTGCTTGGAACATCCCCAGCTCAGCATTGCAAAGCGTAACCAAGAGTCCTATGCCTAGTAGGTGAGGTTCCGAGAATGTTCTGCCTGTTATCCAAGAGTTCCACACCTAGTGGGTGAGCATAACAGCCGAGATACCTTGGTGCTGGTAGAAACCAGCTGACATGATCCAGTGTCACTTGCTATGTCACAGTTGACATAACAACAAGGGTGGACTTTAGATTAGATAACACAGACACTACTTCACGAGGGGAAGAGATCCTGGAAGCAAAGCTCCAGCACCCCAGTAACAAATTTGAATATTTAGAAATTTATGAAGAAGAAGAACAAGAGTTCTTCAACTCCCAGGATAGAACATTCTCAGATACAGAATCATGTACTTCTACTATATCATCTTCAACCAAGACTGGCACTTATGCAAGTAAGCTTGCTGCACAGGAATGCAGGCTTAATTTGGTCAGAAATAAAACTCAAAAATATAATTTATCTATAATAGAAACCCAAGACTGGATCCTCATCAGATTCGTGAAACAAAAAAGGGAGATCTGCCTTGATGTGGACATAGCACCATCCACACACAAGGGAAAGATGAACTCCACAAGGATGCTACTCGATAATG
>JBBPUP010000702.1:0-12571 GCA_038094735.1 Exsudoporus floridanus
TGGAGACACCTAAGAAGGAACATACTGTCAAAGAAATGGTGTCTAGGGAATACCACAAGTACCTCAAAGTATTCTTTAAGAAAGCATCAGAGCAAATGCCTGAGTGCAAACTCTGAGATCATGCAATTGACCTGAAACCTGAATTCATTCCCCAAAAAGGAAAGCTCTATGCCATGTCAGTGGAAGAGCAAAAGGAGGTTGATGCCTTCATTGATGATCAACTAGCAAAGGGTTATATTAGACCTTCCAAGTCTCCACAAACATCACTGGTTTTCTTTATTCCTATTATGTCAACCATGATGTGACAAGTGACACTGGATCTCATCAGCTAGTTTCACTAGCACCAAGGTGTCTCAACTGTTCAATGACAGAAGGTAATGGTTCTCAGAATCTCACACTGTAGGGACTCTTGGTTATGCTTTGCAGTGAAGAAGGGTGTGACCTTCAACTGCAGTAGAATAGTCTTCCCACGGTGGGGCCTGACTCTGCTTGGCTGGTGTGGCCTAAGCCTCCTACTCCTTCCTAGGTTGATGCAGTTCCTAGGCCCTTTATGGAGTAAGGTAATGGGTGCTACCACATCTCACCTGTTCTAAAGCCTCTTGATGGAGCAGACAACTATCACAGCCTAAGTGGCAGTCCTTAGATTCCCTGATAGGCATAGACAAAATGAGCTCAAAACCAAGATGAAGAGATAGGATAGCATAGATCAAGGTTGGAAGATACAGGGGAGATCTAGCTACTTAAATAGTATGGATCTAGATTAGGGTAGGCTTCTCTAATCTAGATTGGGAAGTTACTAAGTATAGTAACTGAAGGGTGAAGTCTGAAGAAATAGAAATAGGAAATAGTAATCATCAGAAGGGTCCATTGATCACATACATGAGATCCTGATCATCACACACCACCACAGGAGAAGTCATTGATCAGGGAGGTGAAGCAAGGTGGAAAGGTCCAAAGTGGTGATGTCAGGGATGATCCAGTGGAGCAATGATGGAGAGGAAAGATCTGAGATTAGCAGAAGGGGGAGTGGGTGGAGGGACAAGCCCCTCCAATGAACTGGTCCCACAGTTCATCAGAGATTCCCTCATCATTAATGAGTAAATCCCATAGTGGTGGGGAGTCTGGAGAGTCTAAGAAAGAAAAAGAAGTACCAGGTGCTGGTCCGATGTCATTACCTGTAACAATTCCCAAGAAGAATGGGAAAAAGCATATGGTACAAGATTACCAGTACCTGAACAAGTGGACAGTTAAAAACAACTATCCATTACCACTCATTAGTCAGCTCATCAACTGTCTAAAAGAGTCAAAGCTGTTTACAAAGATGGACTTGCATTGGGGATACAACAACATAAGAGTAAAGGAAGGTGATGAGTGGAAAGGTGCCTTTGTATGTCACCAAGGAGCATTCGAGCCCCTTGGGATGTATTTCAGACAATGCAACTCACCTGCCACATTTCAACAAATGATGAACAACATCTTCACAGACATGCAAACCATGGTAATCATGTACATCAATGATATCATGGTGTTTACCAAAACAGACAATGAAGCTGAACATGATCAGATCATACTAGAAGTGTTACACTGATTGGAAGAAAATGACCTTTTCATCAAGCCTGAAAAGTATATGTTTAAGGTCAAAAAAGTAGAATTCCTTGGGATGATTATATCTACAGAAGGAATCAAGATGAAAGAAGGAAAGGTGAAGGCTGTACTCAAATGGCCAATACCCACAAATGTAAAAGGAGTTAGATCCTTCTTGGGACTAGCCAACTTCTATTGAAGGTTCATTAAGAACTTTTCTGTGACATCTCGACCATTTAATGACCTTACCAAAAAGAACAAGGCTTGGGTCTGGACACAGAAGGAACAAAACATATTTGACCAATTAAAGGCAAAATTTACCACTGTACTGGTACTTGCCTATCCAACAGATAATGTGCAATACTGTCTTGAATGCAATGCATCAGAGTTCACAACTGGAGCAGTTCTCTCAATAAAAAAAGAAGGCAAATGGCATCCCATAGCCTTCTCTTCTCACAGTATGTCTCCTGAGCAACAAAACTATATGATTGCCAATAAGGAAATGCTTACAATTATTCAGGTGCTAGAGCAATGGAGACACCATCTAGAAGGAGCACCACAATTTAAGATCTGGAGTGATCATGCCAACCTCCAGTATTTCATAAAATCTCAGAATCTGAATTGATGGCAAGCAAGATGGGCACGATTCCTGTCTCAATTCAATTATGTTCTCATCAAGAAGCCTGGAGTCCAAATGGGAAAAGCCAATGCACTATCTAGATGAGAGGATTATATGATTGGAATAGAATCCAACAATCAAGGAATTACCATGATCCCTGAGGAACATATTCAATCAGTTGAAAAAAGGATCAAAATCAAAGGCAAAGAAGAAAAGACTCTGGAGCAAATCAAAAACACACAGAGCAAACTCAAGAAAGGAGCCCTTTCAGGATTCACAATGGACAGTGATTACATCATTGTCAACAACAAGATCTATGTCCCCAAAGAGGATGACCTTTGGCAATCAATCATCACCCTCTATCATGATTCTACAGTGGCAGACCATTATGGATCCAACAAGATGATTGAGCTTCTTTCCTGATATTACTACTGGGAAGGAGTTTGTCAACAAATCCAAGAATACTGTGCACACTGTAAACATTGCACACATATGAAATCCACAAACATCCCACTGGCTAGAAAGATTCACTCCAATCCTGTCCCAATAGGACCATGATAGGATATTTCAGCAGATTTCATTGTTGATTTACCAGTGAGCAATGGATATGACTTGATCCTTGTGGTAGTTGACAGGTTTTCCAAAGATCATATTTATCCCCACCATTAAAAGCATGATGGTGCTACAAATAGCTAAACTATATCAAGACCACATATGGAAAGTCCATGGACTTCCACATTCTGTTGCCAACCTACAGGACCTAATAAAGCTCCCAGGACACACAACACTAAACCTAGCTTAAGAAGTACAGTAGAGACTAGAGCAAATCTTCCTGAAGGGAAATCCAACAAGAACTAGACTGGAGTTCTTGGGGCATTGACATTCAGCTATATATACTACTTTACATGTTTGTGCTTATTTACTAAAGGTCTGTGTGTAGGGCACAGGGCATGATGTCATACTAATGTCATAGATAAGTAATTGGGTCTAGACTAGTTCTAGATCGCAGTAATTAAAGAAACGTGTCATAGGTTGTTCTAGAAGAATGGAAATTAAATACGCATGTATGGACTATTCTAGACTATTCCCACGGTCATGTGATGAAAGGTACATAAGGTCATGTGACCTCGAAAGCACATGATTGATCACATGACTGTCATGTAATAGATTAAATAGGAGGCAAATTTAACATTACCCCCCTTCTATAGGTTGACTTCCAGGTGACTGAAGGTGGGAATTGACTCTGTCAAATTCTTGTATGGTTTAAATAAAAGATCGAATGAAGTTTGAGCCATTCTCAACTTCCGTGGTGCATTTGTGTTCAATGCGTAAAAGTCCTTTATGGTATTCCATGCTGAAGCGAGGTTTGATTCAGGCTCCCATGTATATTCTTCATCACTATATCCTTTTTAGTGAACAAGGAATTCCATACATTGTCCTTTGAGGCACAAATCTATGATCTGTTCCACCTCCCATTCCTCTTACCCTTTGTCTGTGACCTGCACTGGATCCAGCTTGTAGACTGGTTGTCTGGGGAGTTGCCCCTTATAAAGCTTGACCCAGGATACATTCACTACTGGATGAATCTTCATCAATCTCGGCAGTCGGAGTTCCATGGCGTTGTCGCCTTTCATAGAAATTACTTTAAAGGGGCCCAGCCACCTTTCTGTCAGCTTTTTGGACTGACGTGTTGATCAAAGGTTCAGATTCTTGGTGCTTAGCCACACAAGATCTCCTTCTTTATAAATAGGACTCAGAGAACGTTTCTTCTTGTTCTGAGTTACCATCTGGTTGCTCGCCTTTTTCAGATTGTCTTTTACCTGATCAAGGGTCATTGTGAAGTCTTTCACAAATAAATTAGCTGCTGGTGCCTTAATCTCCTGAGGTTCTATGCCCATGCAGTGTGCATATGAATGCATGACCTGGAAGGGGCTCTTCCTGGTAGCTGAGTGCATTCAGTTGTTATAATTAAATTGCGCCAGCGCGAGCCATTCCACCCAAGAAGACTGCTTCTCTGCCATGAAAAGGCGTAAATACTGTTGAAGGTCCCTGTTCACACATTCCATTTGTCTGTCTGTCTGTGGATGGAATGCCGTCAATATGTGAAGCTTGATGTTTAACATCTTGCTGAGATCCTTCATGACCTGAGATGCAAACTGTGGTCCCCAGTTGGAAATGAGACTATGCAGAAGTCCATGGACTTTCCACACATGATCCCAATATAGTTTAGCCATTTGAAGTGCTGTTACACTCTTCACGGTGGGGATAAATACTGTTTCCTTGGAAAACCGATCCACTACCATATGAATCGAGTCATATCCATTGCTTGCTAGTAGGTCAGTAATAAAATCTGCAGAAATATCCTGCCACAGTCCTTCTGGGACAGGATTGGAGTGTATTTTCCCAGCCGGTGGGATATTTGTGGATTTCATACATGCACAGCATTCACAGCATGCATAGTATTCCTTGATTTGTGACCGAACTCCTTCCCAGTAATAATACCAAGTGAGAAGCTTGATTGTCTTGTCGGGTCCACAGTGGCCTGCCACTGTAGAATCATGATAGAGGGTGATGATGGATTGCCAAAGGTCATCCTCTTTGGGGACATAGATTTTGTTGTTAATGATGATGAAATCACCATCCATTGTGAACCCTGCTAGAGTTCCTTCCTTGAGTTTGCTCTGTGTGTTTTTAATTCACTCCAGAGTCTTTTCCTCTTTGCCCTTAATCTCGATCCTTTCTTCCAGTGATTGAACACGTTCTTCTGGGATCACTGTTACTCCTTGGTTGTCAGTTTCTATTCCGATCATGTGATCCTCTCATCTAGATAGCACGTCAGCTTTATCCATTTGGACTTCAGGTTTCTTGATAAGAATGTAATTGAATCTAGACAGGTATTGAGCCCATCCCGCTTGCCTTCGATTAAGGTTCTGAGATTTCATAAAATACTGGAGGTTGGCATGATCGCTCCAGATTTCAAATTGTGGCACTCCTTCTAGGTGATGTCTCCACTGCTCTAGTGCCAATATAATTGCGAGCATTTCCTTGTCAGCAATCATATAGTTACGTTGTTTGGGAGACATACTATGTAACGAGAAGGTGATGGGGTGCCACTTCCCGTCTTTCTCTATCAAAAGAACTGCTTTGGTTGCGAAGTCTGAAGCATCGCATTCTAAGCAGTATTGGGCATTATCTGTGGGATAAGCGAGTACTGGTACAGTGGTAAAGCCCACTTTTATTTGATTGAATGCTTCTTGTTCCTTTTGCGTCCAGCTCCAAGCCTTATCCTTTTTTGTAAGGTCATTCAAGGGTCATGATTTGATTGAGAAGTCCTTGATGAATCTACAATAGAAGTTGGCTAGTCCTAAAAAGGATCTAACCCCTTTGACATTTATGGGTGTGGGCCATTCGAGTATGGCTTTCACCTTGTCATTTTCCATCTTTATCCCTGCTGTAGATATGATCATCCTGAGGAACTCGACTTCCTTGACTTTGAACATACACTTTTCAGGCTTAATGAAAAGGTTGTTCTCCTCTAATTGGTGCAGCACTTCTAGTATGATCTGATTGTGTTCTGCTTCATTGTCTGTTTTGGTGAAGATCATTATATCATCAATGTATACAATGACACATGCTTGCATGTCTGCAAAGATGTCATTTATCATTTGTTGGGACATGGTGGGTGAGTTACATTGTCCAAAGTACATCATGAGAGGTTCGAATGCTCCTTGATAACATACAAAGGCTCCTTTCCACTCATCGCCTTCCTTTACTCTCACGTTGTTATATCCCCAACACAAGTCCATCTTCGTGAACAACTTTGATTCTTTCAAACGATCAATTAGCTGACTGATAAGTGGTAGCAGATAATTGTTCTTGATTGTCCACTCATTCAGATACCGGTAATCTTGGACCATTTTTTTCTTTTCATCTTTCTTTGGAATAAAGAACACTGGCAAGGTCTGGGGAGACTTTGAAGGCCTTATATAGCCTTTTGCTAGTTGATCGTCAATGAAGGCGTCAACTTCCTTTTGCTCTTCTACTGACATGGGGTAGAGCTTTCCTTTTCTGGGGACAAATCCAGGTTTGAGATCGATGGTGTGATTCCAGGATTTCCTCTTGAGCATTTGCTCTAAGGGCTTTTTTGAGAATACATCTAGATATCTGTGGTATTTCTTGGGTATCATCTCTTCGACTGTCAAGTCCTTCTTAGATGTCTCCAATGCCTTTATTTTTCGATACATGTACAGCATATCATTTAATTCCTTTTCTTCCAGTGCTCATACAAACACTGGGGAATCCCGAAGGAAATAGCACGTCCTTGGACATCTCGTAAGTTTGACTGTGCCATGTTACCAGTCTATTTCAGGGTTGTGCTTGGCCAACCAGGTATATCCCAATATCACTGAGTTCTTGCCTAGGTCAGTAACTTCAGCTTCTACTTTTTCTCAATGTCCTTGGTAATCAATGATGAGCTCTGCAGTATGGGTAATGCTTCTGGTGGAGTTCCTAGTTCCGTCTACGTTGAATACTGGGATAGGTCGATCCAGCCTCTGTGTGGGAATTTGTTTCCTTTTGACCCACTCCTTGTCTACAAAAATGCCGTTTGTGCCACTGTCTAGCAATGCCCTTGTGGAGTTCATCTTCCCCTTGTGCATAGATGGTGCTATGTCTACGTCAAGGCAGATCTCCTTCTTGATCTTCATGGACCTGATGAGAATCTGGTCTGGAGTTTCTACCGTAATAGATACATTATTTTTTGTGTTTTTATTCTTGACCGAATTAAGCCTGCAATCCTGTGCAGCAAGCTTACTTGCATAAGACCCGGTCTCGGTTGATGAAGTAGAAATACATGATTCGGTATCAGAAAATGTCCTATCCTGGGAGTTGAAGAACTCTTGTTCTTCTTCTTCATATATGTTTAAATAAGCGTAGTGGTTACCGGGGTGCCAGAGCTTTGCTTCCAGGATCTCTTCCCCTTGTGGTATAATGTCTGTGCTGTTACTAATGTCCGCCCTTGTCACATCCAAATCGTGACTCAGGCTTTGCCTTTTCCCTTTTCCATAACAGCTAAGTTGGCGAAGTAGGCCTTCATTGCCTCAAAGTCCATTCCTTCTAGGGCCCTTATCCATGCATCTCCTTTTGATGCCTTAGATGCCACATTCGCATCCGATTGGTCCGTATCCCCAATTGTAGTCTGGCAGACGCAGCTTCTTTGGCTGCAATCCTTCCTATGTCCCTCCCCAAGGAACTTGCACTGCTTGCAGTGCTTCTTGGGTTTGGGACAGTCTTTGGCAAGGTGAGGACCTTTGCAATTGAAGCATTGTCCTCTACTTACGGCATCAACATCCATGGCATCAGGATCCCTTGTTTGGTCTTGTTGTGCATTCATCATCCAGATGCGCCCCTGGTTGTGGAGATCAAAACTCTCCATTGCATTGCCAACCTTCTTGATTTGGTCAACGTATTTGTACATGGTCCTTTTGCAGTTACTGTCTAGGAAAATCTTCCTCATTATTTCCTTTTTTACATTTTGCTTGAGGAAGAGCACTCCTATCTGGTTGCCACATCTGGCCTTTTCATACCAACTGATCCATTGGGTGAGGAATGCTTCTGTCCTCTGGTTGGGTCCTTGTTTTAGCTTGGCCAGCTTTTCTGTATATGTATCTGTTTCATTACCCAGTTGGAAATGGTTTTTAATTTGGAGGGTCATATTCTCTGCAGAAGGCCAGGCATGGTCACTGCCTTCTATGTATTTATGGATTTGGGAGAAGGTCCATTCTCCCGCACCATTCTTGTCCTTGTTGTCCTTGCTGCCTATGCAAGACCATACCACTAGACAGCATTCCTTGTTAGATGAGAAGGCCTCACTATTCATCTCAATGTAGACCTCCATCTTGGTCCACCATTGAGAGTATGAGTCATAAGACCTGTCAAAGTACCCTGGATTGGGTACTGCCTCCACCTTCTTGGTTATCTTTGTTTCTACTGACCAACCGGTGGAGGAGCTGGCAGCAGTGCGAGCTTCGAGCTTGTTGAGTTGCTGCGTTAGGTTCTTGATCATCGCTAGCAGCTGGCAAGTTGTTGCAGTGTTGGACATGGTGGGAGAGGATGGTGGGGACTTGGGAAGGTCTTCTGATCGAGCCTCTTGGTTGGAGTTGGGAAAGTGGGGGAGAGCGTCTCTCGAATTCCACACTTTGGGCAATTACTTGATTAAGAGCTGCTTCTAAAGCTGGCTCTCCCGGAACTCTGAAAAAGGCTCAGGCTGGCTCCCAAGGCTTTCATTCATATAGAAGAGGGCATGTGGGTTCTGCTTCTACTTTGTCGTAGAAGTCGTCATAAAGTGCAAATGAGAAATCTGGGGTCTCTCTCTTCACCTTGGTCATATCGGGTGGCAGAGGAGGATCATCGTTTGGGTCGCGTTCGACCTCCAGGATATAGAGCTTGTCTACTGGCTCTAGCTTGATATAGGTAGCTGGAAACATCCTATTCAAAATTCTACTCGTTTGTCAACCAATGCTGCAGCCGTTGCTGAGGTTGTTTCTCAATCAACGGATATAGGGTCAATATCCACCCCTACTATCCCAAGTACTATGTGTGTATCGTAAAAGGGTAAATTGGCCTCATGTGGACCAGGGATGTATCCTGTTTGAAGAAGAAAGAAGTTGGGGTGGTGTTTAAATGTGTTCGACCTGCTCAAGGATACTCCTGTGCTGCCCTAGATAGCTAAGCACATTTGCATCCTCTAGTGGATGGGACTATGTAAAAAGGAGGAGAAGAAAGTGTGTAGGTAAATCCACTTGAGCCTGCAGTCCAGCTATATCCCTTTAGTGCTAGAGGCCACGTGTTGATGATGAGAAGAGGAGGTTTAGTGGAGAGTGGTGGGAAAGGTGGTAGTCTATTCTAATATTGCTGACCTACAGGACCTAATAAAGCTCCCAGGACACACAACACTAAACCTAGTAAAGACTAGAGCAAATCTTCCTGAAAGAAAACCCAACAAGAACTAGACTGGAGTTTTTGGAGTGTTGACATTCAACTATATATACTACTTTACATGTTTGTGCTTATTTACTAAAGGTCTGTGCATAGGGCACAGGGCATGATGTCATACTAATGTCATAGATAAGTAAGTGGGTCTAGACTAGTTCTAGATCGCAGTAATTAAAGAAACATGTCATAGGTCGTTCTAGAAGAACGGAAATTAAATACACATGTATGGACCATTCTAGACTATTCCCACGGTCACGTGATGAAAGGTACATAAGGTCACATGACCTCGAAAGCATGTGATAGGTTAAATAGGAGGCGAATTTAACACATTTTCTCATTTCTGACCAAGAACCACAGTTTGCATCCCAGGTCATGAAGGATCTCAGCAAGATGTTGAACATCAAGCTTTGCATGTTGACAGCATTCCATCCATAGATGAATGGACAAATGGAACATGTGAACAGGGACCTTCAACAATATTTAAGGCTGTTCACTGCAAAGAAACAGAATTCTTGGGCAGAATGGCTGGTGCTAGCACAATTCAACTATAATAATCAAGTGCACTCAGCTACCAGGAAGAGCCCTTTCCAGGTCACATGCTCATATGAAACCTGTATGGAAACAGAACCTCAGGAGGTTAAGGCACTAGCTGCCAATTCATTCACTAAGGACTTTTCTGCAACCCTAGACCTCACTAAGAAAAACTTGGAAAGGGTGAAGCAGCACATGGTGACCCAAAATGAGCACAAGAGGTCACATGCTTCTATTTATAAAAAAGGAGATCTTGTCTGGTTATCAACCAAGAATCTAAACCTTCAAATGACATGTCAGTCAAAAAAGCTGATAGAAAGGTGGCTGGGCCCCTTTAAAGTTATCTCCATAAAGGATGAGAATGCCATGGAACTCCAACTGCCAAGATCAATGAAGATTCATCTGGTAGTTAACATATCCTGGGTCAAGCCTTATAAAGAATGTCTTTCTGGTCAACCAGTTTATAAACTAGGACCTGTGCAGGTCATGGATGAAGGACAAGAGGAATGGAAGGTGGAACAAATCATAGATTCATGCCTCAAGGGATGACATATGGAATTTCTCATTCATTGAAAAGGATATAGTGACAAGGAACATATGTGGGAGCCCAAATCTAACCTCACTTCAGCTAAAGATGCTATCAAGGACTTTTATGCATTGAATGCAAATGCACCATGGAAGCTGAGAATGACTCAAGCTTCTTTCAATCTTCTATTTAAACCTTATGAAAATCTTATGAAGCCTATTCCCACATGGAGTCACCTGGAAGTTGACCCATAGCAGGGGGATAATGTTAAGTTCATACTTTATTTAACCTAACACATGACAGTCATGTGACCAATCACATGCTTTTCACATCATGTGACCTTATCACTCTTTCATCATGTGACCATGGGAACAGTCTAGAATATTCTACATGTTTATTTAATCTCTGTGATTCTAGAAGGATCCATATACAAGTATTTAATCACTGTCATTGTCTAGACTCTTCTAGAACAACTCCTTATCTATAACATAGCTATGACATCATACCCTGTGCCCTACACACAGACCAGTAGTCAATGGATACAAATATATATTGTAGTATATATACCTGAACATAAATGCCCCAAGAACTCCAGTCTAGTTCTTGTTGGATTTTCCTGCAAGAAGTATCTTCTAGTCTCTATTAGCTAGGTTTAGTGTTGAGCATCCTGAGAACTGTATAGTTCTTGTAGGTCAGCAACAGAAGGTCAATGAGATATGGTGAAGAACTACATTAATGGTAGTCTCTACTTAGCACACTAGTCTTTTGTTACAATAGGCCTGAATGAGGTCTACTATAGACTCGAACATCAAGGGTTCAACAAAGTTGAAGGGACTCTTCAATGTAGTATGCTATCTCTAGAGACTCTAGAGAGATTCAAGGTCAAAGAGTTGAGTGTTTACTCAAAGTAGAACAATGACTTATAGAGGTCCAAGGGGAGCCACTAGCAACAAGGATGATGGTGATTCAAGTAAGACTAGCATAAGAAATAACAACAGGACCATGCTAGGTTTATGTATATACTCAAACAGTGTGAGAACATATAGCTAAAAGGAAAAACATAAGGGTAGGCATGGTAATGCTATAGTACAAGAACAGTCTGCATGCCCAGCCCAACAATGCTGCAGATGAATGATCAAGGACAAGGAAAAGACATATATACAGTGGCTCAAATAAGTGTCCCAATATTGGGCCATTTTGAAAAGACTTGACATTTGCAAGAGAACCAAGATAAATTAGCTCTAACCCCTGCAGGGTCATTAATAGCCCCAGCCCTTGCCCTAAAGATGAGCCCTTAGTCATGTAATTTGGTTGCCATGGCACCAAGATATAACCATATTAAAATGTCATGTCATTGGAACACTTATTTAATTATGATGTTATCAGTCATTATTTGATAAATAACATAATGTTCTGATGGATCCTGTACTTCAACCCTGTCTCATTATATAACTTACATAACTCTGAGCACTATAAAGGGCAGAGATGCCATCTGGCCAACCCTACTTCACCATAAAGCCCATTTCTGCCTCTACTAGAGCTAATATCCTGTTCCTCTCTGAATCTGGCCTTTCTGCTAGGAAAATATCCTCCAAAACTGGTCTGGGAAAGTCCACTGTGGCCAGGGTTATCAAAGAGATTCACCCAGGCAAGGAAAACATCAAATTAGGCTCTCCTTCCAAGCTTTCTCCTACTGATAGAAGGAGAATTGTCTTTAGTATTATCTCTAACAAGGTTGAAAATGCTGTCCAAGCAACCCATCTCATCAATTCTACCCTCTCCTCTCCAGTCTCTTTTCAAATTGTCCACAATATGCTAAAGTCTGCATCTCTAAAGGCTGTAGTCAAAAAAAAAAGAAACCATTCTTGTCTATTAGATATAAAGAACATAGCCTGGCCTTTGCTCTTAAGCACCAACACTGGACTATAGAAGACTGGACTAGGGTAATTTGATCAGATGAGACCAAGATTAACAGGATTGGGTCAGATGGAAGGGAGTATGTGGGAAAAGTAGCAGGAAAACCTTTACAAGACAAGGAGATACAGAGAACAGTAAAGTTTAAAGGAGATTCCTTGATGGTTTGGGGATGTATGGGCTGGAATGGAGTGGAAATCCTTGCAGAGGTGGAAGGGAGAATGAATTCTGAGCAGTATGTCTCCATTTTGGAGGACAATCTGCTTTCTACTATGGAAAATTCTGGAATCCCTAAGAAGAGCATTATTTTTCAACAAGATAATAATCTCAAGCACACCTCTAAAAGAGCCCAGAAGTGGCTACAATCTCAAGATATCAAGGTTCTTGATTGGCCAGCACAATCT
>JBBPUP010000704.1:0-12544 GCA_038094735.1 Exsudoporus floridanus
CGGTGATTTATGCTCAGACATCTTTTTCCGTTTCGGGAACATGCAATCCAGAATGGTGAGTCGATGTGTGCAAGGGCCGCCGCAAAAGTTGCCCATCACTCGTTGCGTGGAACTCACGTGTGTATACACATCACACAGCCAAGCCTCCTAGAGCTCTCGCTACAGGGTCTATCCCCCCTTCCGTTTCCCGGTCCTTCTTCGGTTCCCCGCCCCCACTCACATACTCATCGTGCTCGTTCGTTTCCGTCAACTGTGTAATGTGCACTTCCATGCCCTTCATCGCGTACTCCCGTTCCCTATTACGGCGCGGTATGCGAGACAGCGTGAGACGGAAAGACTCGCTTGGAGACGATTGCGCAATGTCTCTGGAAATAGATGTAGAGAGAGTGGTGCGGATCATCACCATATAAAATGTAATGGAGATGATGGGCATTGACTATTGGGTGGTCGCAGAGAAGACGTGACAGGGAACGGCGCACGAACCAGTAGTGGGATAACGGCGGGACCCGGACAGAAATCACACGAGCGTGATTCAAGTGCACAGAACGACCGGCAATCAACTTCATGACTATCCTAAGCGGTATTACGGACGCACCACGTCGAGCATCACATAATGTCCCCGATTCTTGGCCACGAAGCACAAAAGTAACGCCAGGAGCGAGACCGAGTAGAGTACCCCCGCATCAAGTATGATCCGTAGGATGGGCCACAACGCGGTCGCACGCGAGGCTCCCGTCACGCGCCTTCCTAACTTCCATATCCGGAACGCAAGCAGCGCTATGAGTTAGCCCCGCGGAGTCAATCAGTGGGAACGCCTCAAGAACCATCTGGCGTCTCTCACATGTGATGAAGAAGTTCGTGAAGAGCGCATCCGCCAGGAACGTGGTTATCCACTTCCCTGTCGTTGGCGCGAAGACGTCCTCCTGGGTGACAGTCGCCTGGGAGTCAAAGTATACACACCCAACCCCAGTCACTTGTGATTTTGTCGTTGCTTCAACATCGCGTACGCAGCATGCATAGGGGATATGCCTACCTGCAGAAGAAGTCCATAATATGATGGGAAAGATGATGATCAACCATGATTGCCAGAGGACGTAGCATCGGTAAATCTGGATAGCATGTTGAAGATGATGTGGTCAATGGAAATCGAACGTGACGTCTCACCACCACCCCATCACCAACAAGTGTTTGTAGCGTGTATATCAGATTCTTATACGCAAAACTCCATTGAGTAACATCAGAGAAAAACCCTATGGGCCCGTTAGGAAAGGTGTCCCGGTACTCTACCAGTCCCTCGTAAATCCGAATAATGTCGATAACCATGTGCTGCTCACATGTTAGCTCCCTGAAACACGATAGGTGGCGCATAGATCCCTACGTACCGCCGTGCAAAACATGAGCATCAAACACGCAACTAGGATCATCGCCGTATTGACGCGACTGGGCGTTCGTTTATGGGTTAGGGTCCATATCGTCCCAATGAACATCATGATAGAAACCCCTACGCAGATATCACATCAAATTCACGCCCCAATGATGCTTCACCCTGACTCACCATAAAGAATTCCCTCTAGCACGGTGGACACAATCGCAGCCGTGTCTAGAGGTATACCATTTTCTTGCACCATAAGGAAGTAAGGGCGTTCCTAGGGCCTTGGGTAGAAGGAAGGCAGATAAGAGAAAAAGCGCGAGTTACTTTCCTGCAAGCGGACGTCTTTATAATTCATATCAAGGGCAGTGTCTGCACCTGTACAGATTAATATACAACCAGTAGGTCAGGAGTGACCAAACCCATGGCTAAAACAGGACGACCACCTTAAAGACAACTATTTGTCACGTGTGAAGACACAGATAAAGATGGTTTCGGATTGGCGAAGGACGCTCAAGGCTTCCTATGGTTCTTAATGCAAGTGTTCAGCAGAAGGCTCGAATTCAAATCCTAAGTGTCACCGTTTTACGCCTCGCGTACGAATGGATAAGTAGTGAAGTGAAGTCAAGCTTGAACAGGGAGTTGTCAGTGGACACTGCACATCCTCACGAATGCTTCGTTGGTCGTCATGTTTACATGGCTAACCGGCACCGGTGATTCGTCACCCACGGTCCGGTCTTTTGTTACGGAAGCCGCCGGAACATGGTACTCTCCAGGGTAATGATCAGAATATTCAAACATGGACGTTGAAAGAACAAGTCACTTTGAAAATTGTCCAATTCAACACGGAGGATTGGGCACCATGTCTGAGGCTAGCCGTGCCCGATTACAATGACGCATCAGAGTATCTCGGAGATGGAGCAGGCCGTGACCAACCTGCACGGGATCTGCCGGTACCCCGATCAGAGTTGGACAATATTATCCATGAGAATCAATGTTTAGCTTCAAACCCACCACCCCTCGCTTGTGGAAGACATCACCACTTCTTGGGACATTCGTTGTCTGATCCGTGTCCGTGATAGCCAATTAGAAATAGTTGGGCCGCCTTTCGGAAATCATGATCGCGTTGCGGGATCGAGTTTGGTGACGATCCTGGAAACCCGTCTCAAACAAAGTTTGGAGGTAGCGTTAAGTGTGTTGCCGTGCGTAATTTCGCACAGTCATGGGCAGAGTCAAGGGGCCAGCGAGCCGAGGCTCCGTAAGGGGCTGGTTCCTCGTTGTGGCATGGACCACCCATGTCAATGGCCAGGGATTGCCGCCTCGGCACTGCACCTGAGCCCCGCAGAAAATCAGCTGAGTGTGAATTTTGTGGATCGGAGCGTGAATGCACAGTCACGGTCGACCACTTGGAATGCTGGTTGCTGCCTTGTCTGAGACCACGTAGACAAGGGTAAGTTTGCATCGAGCACTGCATTGAAACCTGTCTACGCGTGACTGACAGTCACCCGCTCCATCTACTGACAGGTTCATGTTCTTCAGCCCCAATCACCATTGTCGACCTAATGGCGTTCCATGACATCTATCACTACTCAAGGCGCAAACGCATCAGGTGCCGTAAAACGCTTATCACCAGACAAGCAGATTCAGCGGGCGGGAGAGATTCTACTCATTGATCGAATCTATGTTCATCGACTTCATGATTTTCGATCATCGCATACCAGCATATGAGCCACATCGCGACTATTCACATACGCTTCCGCGAGCCCAAACCACGGCGAAACTGGGACAAACAAGACCGGGGACGAATCAGACGATGGATGGAACCTCGGGCGGTCAAACTCGTGACGAAGAAGGTTTATTAGGGTATGGACGCAATGAACGGCGCCCGATTGACTCGGCAGACCCGGAGTCGCTGAGGAACTGGGACCTGGACTCGTTGATGGATGGTAAGACCACACTCCCCCGACGTTCTGTTGTACCAACAAGCCCCCATACCACCCACTATCTTTGTCGGGGCAACGCCGTTTCACATCGGAAGATTGAGGTATTTGTAGTGACCCAGTGTGAGCTATGCATCTCGTTTACATCGTTTTCTAAGCTGCTCAGCAATCTCGCAACATGCGATTTGTGCCGCTCTCAACCCACACATGATCTCTTATGATGATATTGACATCAGCACATCTATCCATCTCTACGAGTCCGAGCCCACGATACATACGTCACCGGTTCACAAATGTTACAACGTGGGTTCTATATGGAGCTTTTCTTGAGGGGCTTGACGAGCGATGTCTTCAATCGCATCCCGCGATATGATAAGGAACGCGTTGATAAGGACCGGGATTACTACACAATCAAATTTCATCGTAACCATTTGGCTGGGTAAAACACGTCAAGCAAGCTGTTTGCCACCGTCAAACGGCCTTTACGAGTAATTCGCGGACGGGAGCTAAGCCGTGGTCAACGGTAGTCGCTGATAGCGTGTTGACTGCACGTCGATTGGGTAGCGATTGGGCGATTAATTCCACCCTGGGCGAGATTTCACGATCCCGTAGATATTTCGGGCTTTGTGGCTAAAACGCGAACACAAAACTTGAAGTCGTCAGGCTAAGTATTCCACCCACTTCAATTCAAGCTGACGTTTGGGGCGTCACTGCAGGTCCCTATTTTCGCCGACCTGCAGATGGCGGAGAGCCTCCGCGATGTTCGGCTCCGCAGAGATGTTCTACCAATCTTCTGTTTTCACGTTTTACTCGCACCTGAACATGACACGTACCACCGACCGCCTTGTGATTGCGAGCGATCGGCGTGTGACAAACTGAGATCGAACATGCAGGGACACTTGTCTCCATTTGGGAGGTGCCACTGATCTGCTTTACTCCACTCATGCTTAGAGCTAGAAATGATGCGCAACAAAAAACTGCACAACATTCTGCACCTAGCTGTAAAGTGGAATCAGGTACGAGGCGCTTATGATTCCTTTGATCAGGTTGTGAATTCCATTACACAACACACGTGGATGAACTGACAGCAGAGGTCGCGGAGCGTTTTGCAGCTGGCCCTAAAAAAGTCAGATTTGCCACTTCGGCTGATGGGCTTAGCACATGCCTGACAAACGTCCTCAGCCAGTATATATACCTGGCTCTCCGGGGTCAAGCTGCTGCATTCAACTGACCTTGAACGTTGTCCACTTCGCTCATCTGTCTTGAGCTTTCTTTTCGGCGATGGATGCCCTATTTTCTCCCCTAGCAGCTGCACTTGGTGCGTCTGTTGACCAGATCAAGGTACTTGTCCTCCCAGCTTGCAATTCACCATTGACACCCTTGTTGCAACGTCATTAGCTCATCTCCTGTCTGCTGATTGCGTACCCACTCGGGAGTCTGTTCATAAGGATACCATCGTCGCAACCTGGCCTCAAGCACGCCTTCAGCGTATTTATATCCGTCTTTTTCCTTATACCCGTTTTCCATCTGCAATGGGCCTTCATTCAACTCCTCGTTAGCATCCTCGGGACCTATTTCTTTGCTGCGAATTTCAGAGGTGGCAGCATGCCATGGATAGTGTTCTTGCGAGTGTTCTCGCTACTATTTCACCAGCATCTTGTTAACAACCTTTTAGTTTTACTATGGGCCATCTCACTGTCAAGTATGTCATGCCTTGGGCTCGAAGTTTAAACTGACCGTTCCCCGTAGTCATATTATCCGCGCAATCTATGGGCTAAGTCACGAAACGGTCGAGATCACAGGCCCTCAGATGGTCCTCACCATGAAGCTGACGACTTTTGCGTGGAACGTACACGACGGCAGAAGGCCGGAAGAAGTTTGTTGTTTCCATGCTCGTATCTCTCTCCCGGGGTTCATTGTTGAACTATTGTAGGGTCTGGACAAGTGGCAACTTCAGAAACGCGTCACGAAATACCCTACGTTATTAGAATTTCTTGGATTCTCGCAAGTCGCCACCAGTCCCCCTCGCATACGTTGCTAACGCCTTGTATGGTCAGATTTTACTTCCCCGGGTTCTTCGTTGGACCACATCTCGATTACGAATCCTATATATCGCTCATTGATGGCTCACTGTTTAATTCTGTCAATTCCGCAAAGCCGATGCGAAGGATGATTCCGGACGGTAGAAAACGCGCTGCTTACCGTAAGATGTTGATGGGGCTCGTATTTTTGGGTATCTTCGTGGTTCTGAACCCATCTTACAACATCGCGATCGCGTTGACACCCTGGTTTGCGGAACAAACCTTTCTGTACCGGTACGATCAGCCCCAGGGTTGATGGCGCGTCTGGCCTAACAAACCCGTCAGGATCATAATTTTTCAATTATGTGGGCCCATTGAGCGTTGCAAGTACTATGCCGTCTGGAGCTTGACGGAGGTAGGGACCGTTCGATGGTAACATATGATTAAGTGATTCGTTCCTTTAGGGAGCAAGTATCCTGACTGGACTCGGCTTCACCGGATATGGGCCTTTTGGAGAATCCCTCTGGGGTGGTGCAACGAACATTGACTTCCTGAACATCGAGCTCCCCCCGAACACCAAGCTCCTCCTGGATTCCTGGAACATCCACGCGAACGTTTGGCTCAAGGAGTGCATCTACAAGCGTGTCACCCCCGAGGGTGAAAAGCCGGGCCTCCGCAGTACCCTGATCACTGCCGCCACGAGCGCACTCTGGGTGAGGCTCAAGTTTTTCGCGTTCCAGGTCACCCTGTCTGACAAAAGCGCCGCACAGCATGGCATCGCGATCGGATACTATCTCACGTTCGTCCTCACCGGCATTGTTACACAACTCGGTCGACAGTGCCGGACTCACCTTCGTCCGCTCGTCATGCCTCCTCCAGGCGCGCGATCCGCTTGGCCTTGGGCGAAGCGTTCCTATGACGTGCTCGGTATCTTGATGACCATACTGATGCTCAACTTTTTGTCCGTGCCTTTCCTGGTGTTGAATTTTGCGGACACCATGAAGGCGTGGTCGCGCCTGGAATGGTATGGCTGCTGGATTGTGGCATTTGGGGTCGTCTTCTTTAGCGCTGGAGGATCGGCGTATCTACGGAGCTTGCAAAAGAAACGAGCCTACGTCGTCGGCGCGAACGAACGTCAGACTCCCTCATCTCGTGATGCCCCTTTGGAGCCCGCTATGGAGGGACCAAAGACAGGGATGAACGTTCGCTGGGGATGACCCGAGTACGACGACGATCGGAGCGTATGCACTAAAGTATCGAAATCCAAGAGGCGTTTCTTAATTGTATGTCTATAATACCGTATGTTACGGTCATGTTCGAATACGTCCTCGAGATCCATAACGATCTCCTTGTTTGGCCTCCCCCCGGGGCACGTCTACACTCAAATCTGGTACTCCATCGTGGCATCACCGCAAGACCATAAATAGACGGTCACTCCTGGAGGTAGATTTCGTTCCACTAAGACGAACACAAGACATTGTCACTGTGACGGCGCGGAGCGGGATTTACGACCTCACGCAGCCCAAGGCCTCGGATATCGACGTCAGTCCCAAATGCAACGTAGGGATCATGTGGCATGGAAGCATGTCGGGCATTCCTTCAAGGTCGATCAAGACATCATTCTTGGAGCGAGGGAATACAACCACCACACTCTCGTGTCCATATTGAAGCCTAAGGCTCGAGGTTCCCAACCTTTACTCTGAAGGCCGCTCGGCCGATGACCCTGTTAGTGGATACCATCTGCTGAATGTTCAAGTCGCGTAGTAGGCCGGCAGGCCTATGATATGGCTCAGACCCCCATGATGCGTCCAATCAAAACTGTCAATACGTGGCTGAACATTGAAACCGACAGAACGTTTACGAGCGTTTTTGAACTTTTTTTTTTGTTCGTATACGTATATGCGTGCAGCTTTATAGGCATGGACATGGTTTCTTGAACGTGTCGATACCAACATACGTGAGTAATAGAGGAATACAAGTGATTCAAATGGTCGAGGGGTAAAGCATCTGGGGTGTTGCAACGAGTTCAACTGGGGAGTCAGGGAAAAGGAGTGAAACGTACGATGCGTACACTCGCACCAAATGCGCGTGGTGGGAGGTTGGATCTGAACTTCGACTTGACAACCCCAGAGTTGCCGTGTGGGCGGGTGACACGGCTGTGAGGAATGGTATAAACGAAATAGGCGAGGTGGTCAAGAGACAACCTACCCCCAGATGACGCGGATTTTGGAGCCTTGGATTTCACGCTTGGCTTTGTATACGTAGGCCACACGCTAGAGGGAAGGGATAGATGAGGAGGGGCGTGATAAGGAGAGGAGAGATAACGAACCTTTCCAAGGTAGAATTGGGCGTCCTCTTTGTTGCCAACACCTTCTATTTGGATGAGCGAGGTGTTTGGGCTAGAGTTGCGCTTGGCGCGCTTGTGCCCCAGAATGCGGCCCTTGTTGTAGAGTCTGAAGGACATGGGTATGTCAGCGGGGGGTATGTAGGGGAGGTATATCCGGCCAAGCAACGCTGCATCCACAGCATGGAACGCCGACGGATTGTGTTTCGTGGTCTTAGGAGAGATAAGGGTAAGTACAGACCTTGTTGAACCCATTTTTTGTCTTGAGGATGAGAGGGCGGCGCTGTCGGTCGTGTTCTGAGGGCGGAGGGGCGAGGATGGGGAGTGGATGTGACAGTGTCACATAGATGACAAGTGTGACGTGGTGTGACGTGGTGCAAGATGGCTTTGAACTCACCGGCCATGTCGAGGAGCTGCGCTCTGCATCGTTCGCGTGCAGCGTCGTTGGCGTAGCGGAGTGACGGAAGAAGAGAAATGTCGATGACACGTCCCGTTCGTGTCTGGCATTTCGGAATGTTATCTGCTGACCTCCTCGTCCGATATCTGCTACTAATAAGGCTGTTGAACGCAATTGCCATCCAAATAGGCTGCGCTGCAGCCGGATGATGACGAGGTGAGCCTAGTCTCGGTATCAGTCTCGTCCCCGCGTCCACCATGAACACCACCCCCCAACCCTGTACAGCTTAACACTATCGCGGTCCCAATAACGCCACAGCCACTCTGCCGGAGAGCGCGCAACGGAACCGACTTCATTATGATCCTGGGTCCAAACCGAACAGATTGTTGAGAATACGACAGATGAACGAGAGACGGTGTGTGAAGTCATGGAATGATGGTGCGCGCAGTGAGACGAGGCGAGGCGACCCTCAATCAAGATAGACAATAGCACGCCGTAAGTCCTGAAAGTATCTGCAGCCTAGAGCCAAATCGCACATACAGAGACAAAACTCCCTCAAGACATTGGCCACATTATGCCATGTCGGGGAATACATGATACATAAATTGAGCTGAGAAGGCTAGGATATGCACGAGTAAAATAAATATCCTAGTCACTTCTCAAAGTACCGACATTCTCTACAGTGTCCCTGAGGGCCCGCTAGTGTTCATCCCCTGTCACTATCCTGATTCCTCGTCATAATGCGTATAATCTTCCAACGGTTCCAGTCGAACCGCCGCCGATGCGTTCGCGTCCCCTTCCACAACCTGATCCTGCCCTGGGGCGACGTCCGCAAATACCATTGCAGACACAGCAGCGTTTTGACTCGTGATTGCTTGCGACAACACGCCGAATCCCGTGTCAACCCCCTGCAAGCCGCGACGAACGTCACGGTCATACAATTCTCGCACGCTAATAACGAACCGAGGCGTCATGGAGCATAGCATAATAGCGGCAAACACTGCCAGAAAGAAAAACCAAGTGTTGACTATTAAGTCGCCGACTAGACCATCAGCATTGAAGATGACATCCCTAGCAGTTCAGAAGAAATAACTGAGCAGTCAGTTTGTTTTCAAATACCTGAGAGTAAGATAGGTAGAGAATATGACAATGGCAGATAGAAACGAGAAGGAGGGGGAAACCGAGACGCACATAAGGAAATACATAATGCCATCTTTCGCGAGTCGTTCCATATACTGGTTTGGCTGCCACTGCTTCGTTGCTTTGTACATGATAATTGACTCCTTCAATGTCCGAGTGACAGCCAGAATCAAGAGCATAGCACCAAGAGCAAATTGTGGTATGGTGGCATACGTCGCAGCAATTGTTGCTGTGTAGCTCACTGAGACATTGCAAAAAGAAAAATTCAACACTTGGACAGTTGCAACTGATGAGAAGGGTGGGATGTAATGAGGGATAACCTTAGTGAGGCTAGAGCGACACGTGAAGTTTATCTGAGACATACTTGAGAGATATGTACTGGTATCAAAGACCCCAGCACCAATAATCAACGCAATGACCTGTGGCACATAGATGAACAGAAGGAGATATAGGATCCTTTTGGATCGATTCCACATGGCATACACCCGCAGCAGCATCAGTACTATAATTGAAATTACAGTCTGCAACAATAGAAACATGTTGAACACTCACAATTAGCAGCATTAAAAAATATTACGAATGCCCACTCGGCCGCCCGATTGACCGCTTTGCCTGTGGGATGTCCATGTCCCATAGAAACATTGTGGAGGGTAGTATGTCAATCCACGTACACTTGTCGAACTGTTATCAATATGACTTTCAATTCCAACTTAAATACATACATCTATTCGAATATGATCATTAGTGAGAGGCTCGATACAAGGTATGAAGCAGGAACACTAACTTCAACAGGTCCAGGGATAAAGGAACTACCATCTGTCAATACATCTGATCAGCTCAATTAACCTCTGGATTAATTCTGAACATACAGAATCCATTAAGACTTGAACACAGATTTAACAGTTACATATGCTCGCTGTACATCATAGCAAGAATGGACCTACATCATCCAAAGACGGACCTACAGAAACGTCGGTAACACTGGCAATGAAGTGGACCCGACATCTTTATACATACTAGAACAAATAATGTTGAGACCCAGGTCCAGGGTCGGCACTGTGTGGTTATCAGGGGACTACTGCTCGCTCAACAACTGTTGCTTCATTACCCAAACATAGTGTACCTGCGAATATTCTCAGTAAACAAATAAGATGTGAAGAGAAGACCATCATACTTCTCTCGAGAAGTTGAGCACTGCAGTGGTAGCATTGCAATATAAGTTATACCATGAGAACGAACAGAATAGTATGTATACCAACATCACTCACAATAATCATATATGACGGCGGTGACAGCTACAACTGTGGTGGTCTATGAGAAGTTAACCACTGACCGTAATGAGCAACCGTACCGGATACATAGTTATTCATCTGTAGAAACTTCAACGTAGATTGTAATTCGGAGGACATAGCTGGTACCGCCAATATAATGGTTTAATGCCAACACCAAACGATTGAGAGTCGATGAGGGAGGTCACCAGTGGTTCGATCTTGGGTTCTCCTGACATTTATATCTTCTACCCGGCGTATTAGATCAAGATTTGACTCAGGATAGTATGATGACCCTCTCATGCCCAAAGAATACGCGATACAGCCTGATGGTGCGGTGGTGATGGAGGGCGGTACGCGAAGATGCGGCACATAGGAGAACAGCGTCGCTGAATATACAACACAGGAAACAGTGTGACCATCCGATTGGCCTTCTAATTTGAGGTCGTTATTGCACTGGGAACTACTTTGAAATGTAATTCCCAGCCCTTGGAATGCCGAAAATCCCAGCATGTGAGCAAAGGTATGCGCAACAGATCAATCTCTGATCATATATGTAGTAGAGTGAAACATGATCATGATCATGGAGGTACCAGGGTGGTCGAGGCCGGACAAATCGTTTGGGAATGCGCAACTTACCAATTAAGTTCTCACGTTCAATGTGCAGAACTAGCATGTTCGTTTCCTCAGATATAGATACTTTCCCAATGCTCCATGCGAAACAGAAGCCCCACCAATCGCCCGCCAGTGGAACAGCAGAGGTGTACCTGCGCTCTCTACATAGCAAGGACTCTGGATGGTCTTCCTTGACAGACAATCGGATGCGGTGCATCTAACATATCATTTTAACGAAGCCTATTCGATAATGAAAGGTTCGTTATCCCTCGAATTTGTATGTAGGCCCTCATCGGTCGTTACAACCTAACTGAGCGGGAAGTAGGCTATGTGCTAGTGTATTCATCACGACAGCTCACGTCGCATTAGGCACGACAACCGAACGATCCATCTCGTCCCTCTATAGGAGAACCCGTGTAACGGTGTGCTTATTCTCGTTTAGCTTACATTGGATCAGAATAAACGAGAATCGGAGATGCTATATTGTGGATCAGCCAATGAACATGGAACCAATGAATGATCCAGGTAATTTGATCCAACAAGACATGTAAATACTGATGTAGAAATCGATCGCGCAGTTCTTTGAGTTTGTCTAGCCTCGCAGCATTGGTCTGAGTCATTGAAACGCCAACTGAGGGTACGCATCGCGAGGAAACGATAAGGTATTAGTTACGAAAGACATTGCAATATAACTTCGATTGACAATCCAACGTACAGGATGCAGGTAGCAGGGAATAGGATAACTGAATCAACGTATCGATATCGAGTAAAGCCAATCCCTTGGCTTTTTTTTTCAAAAAGTACAATTCCACTCCCTAGAACTTCGCGGAAATTGTGAGTGTGTGGCAATCATCGAATACACTCTGTGAGGGGTTCACACCCCATAAAGGATCGCTCGACCATCATAATCGCCCCCGTTCCTGGCATGGCTCAACGTCGTTCGCCACATAGACTCTCGTCGCCATCAAGTTGTCATCAACGGAAAACAAAGACCTCGCTTCGCCATTCATCCGCCGCAAGATGCGCTCTCGCTTTCGTTAATATATATATATTCCAGAAGTCGACCGTTGGTTCCCATGCCTCGCGCGTCCGCACCTTCCTCTTCAGATACAGATTCAGTTCGTCCTATTCTTGCCACTTTACAGCCAAATCTACCCAGCCTGCCTAGTCGCCAGTACCTCCTACAGAATGACGGCATGTGCGATGTGCGCATTGGTTCGAAGAGAAAACGCGTCGTTTCGGTCAACGAGAATACTCATGCGAATGGTCATCCAATGCGTGGGTCCGGAAGATCCAAGATGCGAAACGTCGTTTCGGTAGATTCTGAAAGAGACGATATGGCGATTTCGATGGACGCGCACAATCGGTGGAGTGGATCGGGTGACTCCAAAGCAGGCAGCGATCGAGAGGAATCATGTAAGTTATGCTCGCACCCGTCACCATCTGATAC
>JBBPUP010000710.1:0-12392 GCA_038094735.1 Exsudoporus floridanus
GACTAGGGGTGAGATTTGAAAGTACGCTAGTATTGCACAGATCAAGAGTGAGGTTACTGGTACAAAAGAGACATATTTATAACTACAAGAGATGCACATGGACCAATGTGATGAGAAAGAGAAACTACTATACAAGGTAAGGAATTTCATAGAACAATGGATAAGATGATGTCATAAATGACATCAAGAGTCTAGATCGGCTGAAGAAGAATAGTACATGAACCAATGATAAGAAGAAAGTGTATTGTAGTTGTAACTGTAGTGCACCAAGTACTGTGAGTAGTAAATGATGAAAAAAGGAGGATATGTAGATGAAGGAGGAAAATTGTAACATTACCCCTGTTGTACACTCAAATCCCTGATTCAATAAGAATATCTCTTGTAGAGAAGGATGTAGGAGGAAGAAGATAAAGGTCCTCCATAGATGGCTGCAGCCTGTGAGGGGGAAAGATGTTCAAAAGGACAATTATCCATGATGTGCCCAGGGTTACTGCAAACTTCACAGTTGTAATAGGGGCAGACAACATCTGCATGTTCCCAGTTGTGACAGAAGTCACAGCAGACTGTAAGGCAAAGGCGAGTGGGATGGCCAGGTGCAGATGTGTGACAATGAGGACAGGTGTAGTCTGGACAATCTTCATGATAGTGGCCATTATGGTGACAGTGGAAGCATACAGTGTCAGCATTGGTGAGAGGAATGTGAAGATGATCAGGGTGAGAGAGGACATAGGAGGGAGAAGAAAGAAAGTGTCAACTGTTGATGGTGAAGGTTTGTGGGTGGTTGGCAGGAATAGGAATGATGTGGATATAGTCATCATCATTATTGTCATCATCAGAGGAGAAATTGATGGCAGTAGGAGTATCGGCAGGTGGAGGAGAGGATAGGGAAGAGGAGAGAGGTGGTGGTACAGGGATAGGAGAGTGAGAACAAGGGTGATGAAGAAGGAATTGTTCAAGACATTCAACATAAGAGTTGCATTGGTTCTGTGGTAAGGAAAAATAAAGACATTGGAAGGTGAGGTAAATAGTGGTGGGTGGAAGGTTTTTGATAAAGGAGGTGGGTATGAAGGATGGAAAGAATACAGTTGGAGAGGGGTTCAAGAGCAAAGCACAGAGGAGAGGCTGGAGTGTCAGATAAAAGAAGGTGTTGTGCTTGAGCAAGTCCATGAAAGAGATGGATAAGCTTGTGAGTGATGAAGTTTTCTTGATATAGTGGATCTTGTTCAAGTGTGAGAAGGAGATGTGGTGTGTCCATCATGGCTGCATGAAGAAAATAGACTGTATTGGTGGGAAGGAAGAGAGGAAAGACATGATGATGGCATAAGGGAGAGATTGGAGTGAATTGGGGGGAGGAGGAAAGCAATGAAGAAAGGAAGGCTATTAGTTGTGATAAGGACAATCAGGAAATTTGCAAAAACATGAATGTTGGGTAATATGAGTTGGAACATCAAGGTGAGGGTATTATTTCTGGAATTGGGCTTGAATAAGGGTGGCACAAACATGAGTGATGGTAAGGAAGAGAGTGGCAAGGTTAGTGTTCATCCATTGCAAGATACTCATGAAGAGACTGTTGAGCAAGGGAGAACATTGACTCTAAAGATTATGGGATCATTTATAGGCTGAGAGGATTAAAGCAGAGTGGTGGAGATTGGATTTGGGTTCCCAAGTATTTTCTGCAGCAGAATATCCTTTCCAGGATGTTAGGTACAATCAGTGGCTTTTAGGACCTTTATGTAAGAGAATGGCTTCGACTTTGTATTCTTCTTCATTATCTATGATGTCAGGGGGTGGTTCTGAGAAGAACGGTCCATATGCTTTGATGGAGCAATAAGAAGATAGAAGTGAAGCATGGAAGACATCATGTATCTTCCATGTACATGGGAGTTTTAGTTGATAGGTAAGAGGGGATAGGACGTGGGTGGTTTCAAAGGGACCCAGTCGTTTGGGTGATAATTTCTGTTAAATTTGTACTATATTTAATCTAACACATGACAGTCATGTGACCAATCACATGCTTTTCAACATCACGTGATCTTATCATGCTTTCATCACATGACTGTGGAAACAGTCTAGAATGTTCTACATGTCTATTTAATCTCTGTGATTCTAGATGAGTCCATATATGTTCCTTTAATTACTGTCGTTGTCTAGAATCTTCTAGAACAACTCTTTATCTATGACATATCTATGATATCATACCCTGTGCCCTATATACAGACCAGTAGTACATAGATACAAACATCATGTAACAGTATATATAGTAAACACGAAATGCCCCAAGAACTCCAGTCTAGTTTTTGTTGGGTTTTCCTGCAGGAAGTCTTTTGAATCTCTACTCTATAAGCTAGGTTTGGTGTTGTGTGTCCTGGGAGCTGTACAGTTCCTGTGGGTCGGCAACATTAGAACTAGACCACCACTTCTTCCACCACTCCGCACACCTTACCTCTCTCCTCATCGTTACATGCAGCCCCTAGTACTAAAGGGAACAGCTGGACTGCAGGCTCAAGCAGATCTACTTTACATCTTCCTTCATCCCTTTTTATGTAGTTCCATCCACTAGAGGACACAAAGGTGCTTAGCTATCTAGGGTGGCACAGGGATACCCTTAAGCAGGTCAAACATGTTTAAAAACTGCCCCAAACTCCTTCTTCTTCAAATGGGATATATCCCTGGTCCACATGAGGCCATTTTTCCTTTTACAATATGTAGTAGAACTTGGGATAGTCAGGAAGGATATTGACCCGATATTTGTCAATTGAGATACAACCTCAGCAATGGCTGCAGAGTTGGTTGACAATGAGTTAGATTGAAGGATGTTTCCAGTATGATACATCAAACTTGAGCCAGTAGATAAGCTCCCCCTACCAGAGATCAAATGTGACCCAAACAATGACACCTCCATGCCTCTCGATAGGACCAAGGTCAAGATTGAGGAAATCAACAACTCTTTTGTACTTTATGACAACTTCTACAATGCAGTAGAAGAAGAACTATGATACCCCCTCCCCTACACATGCAATCCTTGGGAACCAGCCCAAGCCTTCTTTAGAGTCCCAGGAGAGCCAGCCTTAGAAGTGGCTCTAAATCAAGTAGTTGCCCAAAGTGTGGGATCCAAGAGATGCTCTCCTCCACTTTCCCAACTCTGACCAAGAGACTCTCTCCAACAAACCCTCCAACTCCCAATCATCCTCTCCTATGATGTCTAGTGAATCTGTGACAACCTGCCAGCTGCTGGCAATGATAGAGCAGCTCACCCTCCAGCTAAATAACATAGAGACAAGACTCACCGCCAGGCTGTCCACTCCCTGAATGGTCAAGACAAAGATAAACAAGAAGGTGGACATGGTGCCCAATCCAGGATACTTTGATGGATCTTATGACTTGTTTGCTCAATGGTGGACTAAGATGGGGGTCTACCTTGAGATGAATAAGGAAGCTTTCTCATCTAACAAGGACCACTACCTAGCGATCTGATCCCACATAGGCAGCAAGGAAGGAAAGGATAAGAATGGAGCTAGAGAATGGGCCTCTTCCCAGATCCATAAATATATAGAAGGATCAGACCATGCATGGCCTGGGCCAGCTGAGAGAGTGGCTCAATTAAAAAGTTGTTTCCAACCCAGCAATGAAGCCGACCAGTTCACAGAATGTCTGTCAAAGTACTGACAAGGACCCAACCAGCAGGTAGAAGCCTACCTGACCAAATGGTTGGCTTGGTATGAAAAGGCCAAATGTGGCCACCAAATAGGCGTGCTCTTTCTTGAGCAAAATACAAAAAAAGAGATCATGAGAAAGATCTTCTTAGATGGCAAGAGGAAATGAGATGTCTATGACTATGTAAACAAAATTAAAAGGGTTGGAAATGCAATGGAGAGTTTTGATCTCTGCAACCAGGTGTTACAATTCATTGATATATGCCTTACTTTTGTTCCATAGTCTCATCTTTCTCCTTACATGTGACATCGGCGGTTGCCAGCATTGTTGGGCTGCACATAGCAACCATTGTATCATTACTCTATGAGATCTGCCCTCATGCTTCCCTTTTTGTTCACACTTTCCCACCAGGTTTGCATATATAAACCCGACTAGTAGTACTTGTGTTCCTTACACTAGTCTTACTCAAACCACAATTATCTCTTGACCACTAGTGCATTCCTTGGACCTCTATAAGTCATTGTTCTACTTTGAGTGAATGCTCAACTCCCTTGACCATGAATCCCTCTAGAGTCCCTAGAGGTAGCATCCTTCATCAGAGAGTCCCTCTGAATCTTCGAACCCTAGAACTCTTCGAATGCTTGAGTCTACAATAGTCCCTACCCAAGCCTATTGTAACAAAAGACTAGCATACTATATCAAGACTACCATTACTGTAGATCTTCACCATATCTCACCAATCCCCCTCTGATTCTCGTTGAGGCTTATGTGGCCTCACCAACACCCACAACTTGTCACCAACCCCCTCTCCCCCATTTGAGAAGAACTTCCTTGACCCAGACCTTCCTGTTCTAGGAGTCAATGACCTGGATCCCTCCTTAGACCTATTCCATCAGCTGTCTACTGTCTTAACCCTTCCTCACACACCAACTCCTTCATCACCTACTACTCGACCCTTCCACTCTATCTTTGTTCCTTCATCACCACCACCAACTACGATGTCTTTTTTGACACCCACGGAACTCTGCCTCAGAACCCCAGAACACTTTGATGGTTCATTCGAGAAATCTTGTTCTTGGATGTACATGGTCCAGTTCTACCTTGTTGTCAACAAAGCCGTCTATAACACTGACGAGAAGAAGATAGCCTTTGCTTTGTTATATATGACTAAAGGCTTAGCCCTCACTTGGGCTACTACATTTCATACAAACTGTATCTCTGGAACCACCATCTCCTTCAGTTCCTTTGCTGACTTTGTCACCACCTTCGAGACTGCATTCAAACAATGCGATGTCACAGGTACTGCAGTAGTCTGGTTAACCACTACATACATGACCAGGAAATGAGATGGAATCTACTCCCCATCTCTCATGGAATATATCTCTACCTTCCAGAACAATATAGCCCTTGCCACCATCACCAACCATAACATCCTCATCAGATACTTCTCTGCAGGCATTCCCCCTTCTTTGATGAAATGAATCATGTCTATGGATACAGTCCCCTCCAAGGTAGAAGAATGGTATTCGAAAGTGATTCACTTTCAGACCCAATGGGAACAAGCTGAAGAAATTGCCCAAAGAAACAAACAACCCACCAAAGGGACATACCATTCCTTCTCACATCCCACCCCCTTCAAGACACATGATCCTGATGCAATGGATGTGGACGTTGTCAAAATCTCACAGTTGATACCCAATGAACGTAAATGCTGCATCGAGAAAGGACTATGCTTCCATTGCTGAAAGACTGGACATCTCAGTACAGCCTGTCCCACTTTCTCCTCCCCAATGAAGAAGGTATGATGAGTGAAGCAGGACAAGGAGGTAGACAAACATATACCTTCTTTGAAAGAAATAGACAACAATGATGAAGACGTAGTAAGGTGGGTTTTCTTCTTGATGGATTTTTGAATAGGGGAAATCCTTCAATGCAATTCTCTCCTTTCCATAGTGTTCATGTAATAATAAAGGCTCAATCTAAATCCATGTGAATTCCTTTACAAGTCATCATATCCTCGAACACTATGAAAGTCATTGAAACCCATGCCCTAATTGACAGTGGAGCAGACATCTCCTGCCTTGACTACCAATTTGCTTGAAGAAACCACCTTCCCTTAATGAAACTCGCCACCCCAGTCCTTATTTGAAATGCCGATCTTTCCGAAAACAAATAAGGGCTGATTAGATATACCTGTCATCTATTCCTCAACGTTGAAGGAATCACTCATGATGTCAACTTCCATGTCATATCCTGTGGCAAGGAAAATCTCATCCTCAGACTTCCATGGCTACAAATTGTCAATCCAAAGATAGACTGGCAAACCAAAACTATCTCTATCCCTGAATCGAGTGACCAGTCAAAGCTCCTTTATGATCTCCACTCTCATGATACCAACCGACATAACCACATATTCTCTAAACCATTGACACCCCAAATCCACAAAACCATGGTCCATTGAGTAACTGACCACCATCTGTTCTCCTACCTTCGTCACGAAACCACGGTCCATCGAGTAACTGACTGCCATCTGTTCTCCTACCTTCGTCACGAAAGTGAAAATCAATTCATTGAATAAGCTTTAGATAACCGAGCTATATTTCACCTTCTTTGCTATGGCAACCGATTTATTCCAAACCACTCTCCTATTATTGCCAAGTTAACCACCACCACTGAATTAGCTGCAGCTGCAGAGAAGTCAAAACCCAAGGTCACCCTTCCACCGGAATATGAATGGTTTGCCCCCATATTCTCCAAAGAAGCTACTGCTTCCCTTTCTCCTTCTCAATCATATGACCATGAAATCAACCTTGACAAAACCTTCATACCCAAGATCGGAAAATTATACCCACTAACTCCCAATGAGAGAAAAGCCACCAAAGACTTCATTAATGAACATTTCACCTCTGGGAAGATTTGTCCCTCCAACTCCCCCCAAGCATCTCCATTCTTCTTTGTTAAAAAGAAGGATGGCAGATTACGTCCCTGTCAAGATTACCGATATGTGAATGAACACACTATCTGAGACACCTATCCCCTCCCACTCATCTCAGACCTTATTGATAAACTGCAAGGGGCCAAGGTTTTCACTAAGTTCGACGTACAGTAGGGATACAATAATGTCCACATTAAAGACAGACATCAATGAAAGGCCATGTTCATCACTCATTGTGGCCTCTTTGAACCTATGGTCATGTTCTTTGGGCTTTGTAACTCCCCTGCGACCTTCCAATGCTTCATGAATGATTCATTCAGAGACATGATAGCAGAAGGATGGTTGGTGATCTATATGGATGACCTTTTCATCTTCTCATCCAATGAAATCACTCACACTGAATGAACCAAACGAGTCTTCCAACAGATGATGGATCTTGACCTTCACTTAAAACTGGAAAAGTGTACTTTTGCCGCCAAGGAGGTAGAATATCTTGGAATAATCGTTTGACCTGAACAACTAGCTATGGACCCAGTAAAACTCGATGGTATAGCAAAGTGGCCAACCCCAGCGAAAGTTAAGGACATTCGATCCTTCATTGGCTTTGCCAACTTCTATCAGCAGTTCATTCTGAACTATTCCAATATCGCCCACCCACTCATCGACCTCACCAAGAAAAACACCCCCTGGAGATCAGATGATATTCATGACTGTGCCTTCTTCCAACTAAAGTTCCTCTTTCTATCCAAGCCCACTCTTCAACTTCCTGACCCCTCTCGACCCTTCACTCTCGCCGCAGATGCCTCCAAATTTGCCTCGGGTGCAATCCTCCTCTAAACTGATGCAAATGGAGACTGGCACCCATGTTCCTATTTGTCCCAGTCCCTCTCCCCTGCAGAACACAACTATGACATCTATGATCGGGAACTCCTCACCATTATTTGCACCCTTAAAACCTGGCGACACTATCTCTACAGCTCTCCCTTCCCTGTTCAGGTTTTCACAAATCACAAAAACCTTATCTTCTTCCACTCCCCTCAATGCCTGAATTGTCAGCAAGCCCGATGGCTCCTCGATCTTGCAGACTTTGACCTCTGCCTCACTCACGTCCCTGGATCCCAACTTGCTGGTTCCAATGCCCTGTTCCATCACCCAGATCTCCTTCCCTTTTTCAACAAAGACAATACCAACATCACCCTACTATCCCCCTCTCTTTTCGTTTACATCGTTGACTCCACTCTCTCTTTCTGCATTGCCTCTTCCTCCTCCTCCAACCCCCTTGTTCTCCAAGCCCTCCAATCTTTGGATGGTTCTATTCCCCCTACCTTTTGATCTTGCCTCTCTGATTAGCAACATGTCGACAGCATTCTCACATACAAAGGCCGTGTCTATGTTCCCCCTAATGGTGATCTCTGTCGGTCCATCCTCCATCACTATCACAACCACCCCACTGCCGGCCACCCAGGTTTTCTTAAAACTATCAGTTGGTCGCTGCTGACTTCTGGTGGCCCAGCCTTGTCTTCTTTGTCTGGGCTTATGTTGCTGGCTGTGCCTCCTGCCAACAGAACAAGGCCAACACTCACCCCTCCTCCCCACCCTCTTGCCCTATTCCATCCTCATCTGCCCTTCCCTTTTGCCAAATCCCCTGCAGCTTCATTACCAATCTTTCTGTCTCTTCTGGATTTGATTCCCTTTTGATTGTGGTGGACCATGGCCTTAGTAAGGGGGTGATTCTTTGCCTAACCAAGAAAACCATCATCGCAGAAGGAATTGTGTCACTCTTCTTCCACAAAGTCTTCCTCCACTTTGGACTATATACGAAAATCATCTCTGACTGTGGACCCCAATTCACCTCCAAGTTTGCTAGAGAACTTGGATGAATACTCCAATACGATCTCTCTCTCTCCACTGCTTATCACCCACAAACTGATGGAGAAACTGAACATGTAAACCAGGAAATTGAAACCTATCTCCGCATCTTTTGCAGAAATCAACCAACCACCTGGGCGGAATCCATCACTCACATGGAATTTCCCCATAATCACTGCCCTCATTCTGTAACTGGGAAATCCCCCTTCTTCTTAATGATGGAGTATGAACCCATAGCTCTTCCTACCATCCTTCCACCTACCTTGGTCCCAGCCATAGAACTATGCCTCAAAGAGTTAACTGCAGCAAGAGACGAAGTCCTAGCCACCCATGAACTGGCTAGGGAAGTTATGGCTAGTCGAACGCATAAACCTTTCACCCCATTTGAAAAAGAAGACAAAGTTTGGCTAGAAGCTTGGAATTTAAAACAGTGAATTACCAACCTGAAATTTGCTCCCAAATGAGAAGGACCTTTCACTATAATAAAAGTTCTCTTCCCTATTACCTATGAACTGAAACTTCCCAAGGCATGGAAGATCCATCCCGTGTTCCACACTTCGCTCTTATCGCCCTATGGTGAAAATCCCATCCATGGTCTGAACTTTCCAAAGCCACCTCTTGACCTTATCAACAGAGAAGAAGAATATAAGATAGAAAAGATTCTGTGCCACCGCAGACCTCCATCTAACTGCTCCTTCCTCATCTGGTGGAAAGGGTTCTCCACTGAAGATGATTCGTGGGAACCTGAATAGAACTTGAAACATTCAAAGTCCGTTCTTACAGAATATAAAAAGAGACATCCTGCCACATTCCCTTCATAATAACTCTCTCCCTCTCTTCCATCATGGCTGTTGAGTACTCCAACTCCAGCTTCCCTTCTCTTAATGAACCTATATCTTCTTGTTCCATATCTTCTCCTTCCTCCCTTGAACCTTCCCTTTCCATTATCAAACCAGTCACTCGTCCCCCTACCCCCTATCCCAGTGCAATCCCAACTTCCCCCATTGATGACGACCTTCCTCCCATGTCCATCGCCTCTATGCCCTCTGACAATCTTCACCTAGGGGTCTTATCTGTAGACATCCCCATCTATGTGCACTGCCTATATGAGCTTCCTACTCAGCTTGACTTAGACCTCATGCTCGACCATCTGAAAGATTCCTGTCTCGCCTCCACCCTTGATGTCCACATGGATATTAGATCACCCCTCTATGCTCTATACAAAATCTTTCTCCAAGTCGAACGTCTCGACGCCCTGTATACCATTAGCACATCCATTACTCAGATTGACCTTTGGGCCACTATGGTATGCAACATCAGGGACAACCTTGAAGGGGAAATCCTCTTAGCCCTTCAACAACTCAGGATGCCAGAATTTGTTGCAGATGTAGAACAATACCTTTGGCAGATCGCTCTAATTGTCATCCACGCACCACCCACTCCTTCCACCTCCTCGTCTTCCTTAGGGTCAGAGGAACAATGCTTAGTTGAAGCAATGGAAGCCAACTAGAAAGGTCATGATGGGATGTTACCACTTACTCCTTCTCACCCCCGCTATTACGACGCTTGCTTTATCTGTCGATGCCTAGGACATGTCAGGGTCAATTGTCACTATTACCAATGCCCTAGCTGTCTAGAATGGGCACTGAACCATACTCAAAGCCACTGTCCTCACACCCATCGAACTTCTATCCATTGCACCTTCACTAACTTCTTCCATTTTCTCCCAGTCGCCACTATCTCTGACACCCCTATCTGTTTTACCTCGATTTCGTGGAGGAGGTCCCCTTCATCAATGCACCACACACATCCACTGCCCTGCTCCACACTATCACACCCACCCTATCATCCACGATGATGGCCATGACCAGGATTTGGCTTGGGGTAAAGAAGCCTATGCCAACATGTCTGGTTTCCCAGGACCCGACTACGGAGGATTTAACTAAGGTGGTAACTGGGGTTTCCACTGTACTCTGGGGATAATGTTACAATTCATTGAAATATGCCTTACTTTTGTTCCATGGTCTCATCTTTCTCCTTACATGTGACATCGGCAGTTGCCAGCATTGTTGGGCTGTGCATGGCAACCATTGTACCATTACTCTATAAGACCTGCCCTCATGCTTCCCTTTTTGTTCACACTTTCCCACCAGGTTTGCATATATAAACCTGACTAGTAGTACTTGTGTTCCTTACACTAGTCTTACTCAAACCATGATCATCTCTTGACTGCTAGCACATCCCTTGGACATCTATAAGTCATTGTTCTACTTCAAGTGAATGCTTGACTCCCTTGATCACGAATCCCTCTAGAGTCCCTAGAGGTAGCGTCCTTTGTCAGAAAGTCCCTCTAAACCTTCAAACCCTAGAACTCTTCAAACACTTGAGTCTACAATAGTTCCTACCCGAGCCTATCATAACACCAGGGGCACATCTGGATGATGAATGCACAACAAGGCCAAAACTGGGACCTTGATGCAATGGATGTTGATGCGGTGAGTAGAGGGCAGTGCTTCAACTGCAAAGGACCTCATCTTGCCAAAGATTGCCCAAAACCCAAGAAGTGCTATGAACAGTGCAAGTTCCTTGTGGGAGGGCATCACAAGGATTGCAGCCAAAGAAGCTACATTCACCAGCTTGGCTCTGGCAATACAGACCAATCAGATGCAAATGATACATCAAAGGCATCAAAAGGAGATGCCAGAATAAGGGCCCTGGAAGAAATGGACTTTGAGGTGATGAAGGCCTACTTTGTCAATCTAGCAGTTACAGAAAAGGGAAAAGGCAAAGCCTGAGTCATGATCTGGGTGTGACAAAGGCTAAGGATCCTAGAGTACATAACACAGACACTTTACCATGAGAGGAAGAGATCCTGGAAGTGAAGCTCTGGTGCCCCAGTAACCACTTCAAATATTTAGATGTATATGGAGAAGAAGAATAAGAGTTCTTCAACTCCCAGGATAGGACAATTTCTTCAGACACCGAATCATGTATATCTATTTCATCTTCTTTAACTGAGACCAGGACTCACACAAGTGAGCTTGCTGCATGGGATTGCAGGCTTTATTCAGTCAAAAGAAAAACACAAAAAAATAGTACTATAGAAATTCCAGACCAGATCCTCATTAGGTCCATGAAGCAGAAATGGGAGATCTGCCTTGATGTAGACATAGCACCATCTATGAACAAGGGAAAGATGAACTCCACAAGGGCACTACTAGACAGTGGTGCAAATGGCATCTTCATTGACAAAGAATGGGTAAAGAGGAAACAGATACCCATGAAGAAGCTTGAGTGACCAATCCCCATATTCAACATAGATGGAACAAGGAACTTGGCTGGCAGCATTACACACACCACTGAGCTCATCATTGATTACCAAGGACACCAAGAAAGGATAGAGGCCGAGGTTACTAACCTAGGCAAAAACTCGGTCATTTTGGGATACACATGGTTGGCCAAGCACAACCCTGACATCAACTGGCAAAAAGGAACAGTCAAGTTGACAAGATGTCCAAGGACATGCTACTTCCTTCAGGATGCCCCAGTGTTTGTACAGATACTGGAAGAAAAAGAAGTAAATGATATGCCATACACATATCAAAAAATAAAGGCACTAGAGACACCTAAGAAGAAACTCATAATCAAAGAAATGGTACCCAGGGAATATCACAAATATCTAGATGTATTCTCCAAGAAGGCTTCGGAGCACATGCCCAAACACAAATCCTGGGACCACACAATTAATCTCAAACCCAGATTTATTTCCCAGAAAGGAAAGCTCTACCTTATGTCAGTGGAAGAGCAAAAGGAAGTTGATGCCTTCATTGATGATCAACTAGCAAAGGGTTACATAAGACCTTCAAAGTGTCCACAAACATCACCAGTATTTTTTATTCCCAAAAAGGATGGAAAAAAGCCCATGATACAAGAC
>JBBPUP010000711.1:0-10796 GCA_038094735.1 Exsudoporus floridanus
AGCCGAGCAAACGGATTGCTGGCACATCCTTCCTGTATGAAATTTCCCAGTTTGTTTCACGCATGCATCATGCGACCCAAGGTCAATCAGGTTTTTCGGTCGCAGTAAGCAATAGTGCCTCTAGCCGATCGCACTGATCAGCTATTAAGGATTGTAACCAACGCCAAAAATGCTTCTTTTTTTTGGCCCCGAGTTTATTGTCCAGCAGGGCGGTGTCTCTATGTCGGACATTACATGCTTGGGGGGGTACTACTATTTAGGTTAGTATTGCGTGGGGTTTTCGTGTGAGAACGGCTCCATAGGGGGGGGCGAGGCCTGCGTGGGGCCAGGGGCTATGACCATGTGATGGGTCCAGAGCGCGGGTATGATATGTGCGGAAGCTGGTGGGCGATTAGGGGACGTGCAGTGGCTTTGTGGCTTTGGGCTGTCATGGCTTGGGTTTGGGTGGCCAAGGATGCTTCTGGATCCGAGGAATGTTCCGCCCCGGTTGTCTCTGCAACTGTGGACCTCGTCACTTGTCCACGAGCATAAATTACGGGTACAACTGATCATGTAACATCGTTATTTCCCCATTATTATGTCCCAACCTTCGCCTTTATTCGACGTCCTTCAGAAAGCTATCACCGACCGGGTCAAGGAGGGCAGGACAGTGTTCTCTCTCGACGAGCCTCTCCCGTCTTATGCTCCCGATCTCTTCTCTCTCGACTATCTCTCGCTCTCTACAGACCGCGTGCTTCGGGATAGTTTTTTCCGCAAAATGCAAGCAGCACCTCCGAGTCGTCTGTTTGGGTCTACTGGTTCCCGCCTTGGAACGGGGAACTCTGCAGAACATAATAGAGTCGAGAAAGCATTCAAGCATTTCTTTGGGTCATCGTCCGCTTTGCTCGTCGGTTCGGGCTTCAGTGCCAATTTATCATTTCTTGCTACCGTCCCACAAAAAAACGACGTCATCATCTATGATGAGTCGATCCATCCGTCTTGCCGAGAGGGCATACGTCTATCCTCCTGTGCCCCCTACCGCTTCGCCCACAACTCCCTGGTTTCGTTCGAGGAATGCCTCCTCGGCATTTTGAAGAATCATCCTCAGATCACTCGAGGGACCTCCACCGTGTTCGTTGTAGTGGAGAGTCTGTACAGCATGGACGGAGATCGTGGGACTTGTGGAAGCCCTTGTGCTCGCAGGACACGCACACGTCGTCGTGGATGAGGCCCATACGTCTGGAATCTGCGGGCCAAACGGGACAGGGTATGTCTCGCATCTAGGTTTGAACGATCGTGTCCATACCAAGGTCCATACGTTTGGTAATGCGTGGGGATTTCACGGAGGTAGGCACTGCTCGTCTTTGGAACATGCATCTAACGGGACTAACCCCGATATTGGTCTTGTTTCACAGCCGTCATGTTGACCTCACCGATCGTAAGGGACTACTTGATTAATTTCGCAAAGAGCGTCATGTTCTCAACATCGATGTTATACACGGACATATACGCCCCCGAATCATGCCTCAGCGTTATATCGAACCCACGCGGCCAAGAGGTAAATAGTCGATCACACCCAGCTGTCTCCGCTTGCTAATCCCGAGTTTCCATTCCCACCATCGGTCCAACCCATTGAAGCTTCGGCAAAGCCTTAAATTACCTGTCTTATTACGCACGCAAGAAGCTCTTCATTGCTTTGCGGAGCATTCCCGAGACCATCCTTGCGCTCGGCGAATCTGATACCGCAATCGCGGTCTCTGATCATGGCTTGTGCTCCCCGATTATCCCAGTTTTCACACCTTGCGCGGGAAGACTGGCGGACTACCTACTGCATCGGAGATACGCGGTCTCCCCGATGACTTTTCCGGTTGTGAGGAGACCTAGAATCCGAGTCACAATTCATGCAGGAAACACAGAAAAGGACATCGAATCTTTCATCGACGAACTCTTGACTTGGGCGGAGAGAGAAAAGAGAGTGTCCTCACCCACAAAAAGTACTAATGACAACGTGGGAATGGGAAAATCATACGTGGAAGCGAGGGTGAGGCTTTAGTGTCTATAAGCTTGCGTAAGTGGTTGTAGGTTATTAACATTGGTCGCGGCGCGATATTTGATAGATTTTAGTCTACACGTCGCATATGGTTGACATATCTAACTTCGAATTGTAACTTATTGTACTGGTACCTTGCAAAACCCCTTTCAGACTGGCCGGTGGTGATCTGCTGAACGGCATATAGAGACTCTGAGGTTGGGTCCTATTACACACGGCTTGGCCACCCCTGTCACTTGCTGGTGTATGGATCTCTTGGCTTCTTCCCTTAATATTAATTCTGACATTGACACACGATCTCCCAGATCTAAGGGATTTGTTCCCAGGGTTCGTTGAAATTTGACACATTACACTCACGTCTGATGATGACACCGTGAAAGACAACCTCAAGTTCAGATTCGGGTCACCTTTTGAGCGAGAGTAATAATATATCCCTTTGAGTCAATCTTGTGGCTCTGATTCTGGAGGGTAACTACCTGATGGGCCAAAGACGAACAGGGCCCGGGCCTATCATCAACTTGAAAGAGAGTTAATAGTTCTCTTCGTTTGTTGCACACTCGAAGCTGGACGGAGGCTTGGAATACAGAAGTCAAAGGGAAGAATGCTAAAATCGTCTGACGAGCTCGGACATCACGGAGTAACTATTGGGACAACCAGGCCTGATCGGGTCCAGAGTTTATTTAAACAGACTTTTTTGGAAGAGGATGCGATGGCAGTTTACATAGACTGATGCCGGGCATGGAAACGAGCAGGATCATGGCTGTTGCATGATCTTTCATGAAACAGCCTATCCCGTCCCAACCTGACGAGGTCGAATCCATGAGCAGTGAGCGCTGAACAGGAAGGAGTGGGCAGAGTGCACAAAACATGCCCCACGGTCTCAATTAGGGGTACCGCCTGGTGCAGAGAAGCGCTCGAGTACCGCCGACCTGGATGGATCCCCTTCGGTCAGGCACGTTCAGCGACCCCGTCAATTAGGTATGGCAATCACGAGTGGCCTTCAACGAGGCGCCCATGACCATACGCAAAAGTACTCGAACTCCCGTGGTGGATGGTCATTTGAACATTTCGACCCGTGCACGCAACTCCGCGACCGTGGCCACAAGACATTGAATACGCATCTCCGACTGAAACTGCCCAATTTGGTAGGTGGTGTGGTTTATTACTCCTTGGCCCCGTCGAAACAAGGAAAAGGAGGATAGATCAGCGAATAGACGGTGTTGCATGACATTTTAAGATTGAAACGAGCTTGAAGCTTGAGGCCTTGATGCCTGACGCTTTAGAGGACGGTGGCATGGCCCTGAGAATTGCCCCAGATGCAAACTCCGAGGGTCTCTAATTTTGAAGGACAGTGTACTGGAATATTCGTGTCAACATGATGTAATGTTACCATGGGTCATAGAATTAAGCCTCGTTCGATAAGCTCGGCGATTCCGTCAGAAAAATGGTCTAGACAAGTATTGAAGGTATTGAACCTGCAGCCTCCAGAGTAGTACTCTGGTGCTCTATCCAACTGAAGTACCAGTCGCTGGGTCGATGCTAAAATGATCAAGCAAGTACTCGTGGAAAGCCCTCGGAGAATGTGCAACGGTATAACCCTTATTATAACGTAGCTTGTTTCTGTGAAATTCGTATCGAAGGGCTAATATCCTTTTTGCAAGAGAGCACTGTCTATTCATCTCTCTCGAATACTTGCCAGAGTTCTGAATTTTTGGTCGGCCGGCCAATAGGGTGGTTTCATCACACGGCGAAGCAGATCTCGTACATACTCTCGGCAATAAGTAATCTGAACTGGCAGACGGGGGCATTTTGAGGGGCCCCAATCGATGGCATGGGATAACGCCATCCTCGTTTAAATTACAAGTCTGAGGGCAGTGTCCGGGGCAATAAAACATTTAGATATTATCTAGCTGGCGCGTTTCAACTCAACTGAGCTCGTGTTGCGCCGTTGATCGGCATTCTGGTTCAGGGATGGCATGTTGACAGGAAGCAGAAGGCTTGTCACTTTACTTCAAGGTCGCCTTCATGATGCCTCAAATCCAGGCGCAAAGCACAACGTCGCAAGGTCCCATTCCAAACTCTTACCTCAGAAATTTGCACGACGGAGGTTCATTGACTTGCGTACGTTTTGAGCTGGGACACCTGTGGTTTCCGTGAAAATTTAACCTCGCACGATCGCGGTGTATTCAGATCGCAGCATGCCAGTGATCAAGCGTAGAGGCTCAAGCGCTCAGCGCTCAACGTCCGACTACAAGACACTGTAACCAATATTTGTGGGTTCCCTGGTCTCTCGCATTTCCTCTTCCTCTTTCCATTCTCCGACCTCCAAGACGCGATCAGTGAAGTGCCTGTTATCATCACTAATGCGAACTCAGTCAGTCTAGCTGCGAATCCTGCGATGGGCTTGTTCCGAACAACCAAGATCCCGTTGACGTCTCACTCGAAATTATCAATGCCCATGCCAAGGAACTGTCCGAGTCGTCGAAGCGTGGAACGCTAGCATTAAGCAAAACCACGAAGGGTCGGGTAAATATACCGTCTGACCGGTGCATCCTTTTCGCACACAGGTGCATAGTGTTTGTAGTATGTCTGAGATATGTGTATCAATCAGCGTCTCCCGTGTGTACACAAAGGTGACTAGATATTGTTATACGCTCAACGTGATCCTGCTATGTGTGATGGAACGCTGAAGGCCAGAAAACCATCGCTCGTGAGTAGGAGCCAAGGGTGTACCATGCAGGGCGACATCGATCATCTGGATAGGATTGAATATGAATATTGATCTTCCCGATTTCCAAATCCTTACATAACATTCCTTCCTGAATCTACTACCGACGGTCGGCGCGAACCTGCCCCACAAAACAACTCCCGAGGAGATATCGGTCAGTGGTTCGAACCAGTGGGAACGGGTGATACATATTCGGAGGTGCTCACAAGACCCCAAATCCTTGCCACAACGCGCATACCATTGACTGAAGTGAGGGACAGCTTGCTTGGAATATTTGAAGTCTGAGGACATCGGACCTATGGTCCTCGGCACCGTGGTTTCAGAATCCCGTGGATCGAGGGTATTAATATTACTGGCGGAGGGCATGCCAGACTTCGGTCGTCACACAAACAAAATTATGGGATCCTGCTTCCATGCGCGACAGATGAATCCATCATTAGTGCCGTAGACAGGCTACGAATTCTACGTGGACGAATCATTGACCTCGATCTTATCTTGCCTGATGCGTGAATGGATTGTGGGGAATGAAAATACACGCACGAAGATGATGCCCAGCCTTTAGAAACCATTGGATTAGGACTTATTGACAAGTTGCGCTGAGGCAGTGAGAAGGAAAACATGTGGATAATGGCGCGTTTTACTTGCAGGAAACGTTCGTCGCTTGACAGCTCGTCACGCCGAAACGTGAATTCAGACAGGTCCACTATAAGTACCTTATACTAGTGTATCATTTTTCCTGGCAAGCGAGGAATGACACTTGAAATTCGGTGTAAGTAGTTCAAATGTAGGACGTGATCGAAGCGCGTTAGGAAAATTGGATCCCCCGAGTCGGACCCTCGATGTTCCGATGGCAAGTGTCGTCAAGCTCGCGAACGGCCGGGGCTGAATTGAGGTCTCCTTGATAATGCCCAAAGCCCATTGGATTGCGGCGGAGCGGATGTTGACTTGGCAACATGCTGTCGGATCTCTCGCCTTTCGAACAGTAGGGCTCGGCAGGAACAGTACTAGTGCAGATATGATTTACGTCCTCTCCGCCGGCGTCTCCATGGCAACAACCGGGACAGAGTGGCCAACGTTCTAACCCATTCCTCGTAGCTTCTGACAGCATACCTCGAACGTGCTTCCGTCAGTTTCCTTGGAAGAGATAGCATCCTGATGGATCGGACCGGTCGCATGCTAGTATCAGGCTGTGTAACACGTAACTCAATCTAGCCTTTCCTTGGATATAAGTGTCCAGCCACATGCGGTTGCTGGCCTGCCCCATTGGCCCTTACCTCACAGGCCGTCATTCACCTCACTCGTCTTCTGTACGCCCACCATGACAAGTGTCGCCGGCGAAAATCCCAAGTCCTCTCTCGAACTCTACGAGCAAGACACAGACACCAGGCCTCCATTCTTTCTGACTTTTGCGGAGATCAAGTTGTTGTCCATCACTGGGGTAAGTAGGCGCCGTCCTTCTGACGACTCTTCTGACAATATTTCTCGCTTCCGCAGGTTGGCTTCTTCCTGGATGGTTTGTCTACCACCTTTTTCATGATTGAATATCCGTTCACCGAGTTTAAATCAGCCTATGACTTGTTCATCATCAACGTACGCATGGTTCTTCTCAACTGCAATGCAGGCTCTCAACTTTTTCTCTCGTTCTAGCCTGTTTCAACTATGTTGCAATATAGGTTGTACGGAGGAAACAGTCTTCCAGCTAACCTCTCAGGTCTGTTGAAGGCTTCGGCGAACATCGGCAGTGTCATTGGTCAATTTGGTTTCGGTACGCACACTGACCATATATGCTCCTGCGCATGCACTTATTAGTATTTCATTTAGGATACCTTGCGGATGCTTTCGGCCGTAAAGTTGTTTGTGAGCCTTTCCATTCCCTTGAATTGATGTAAAACTGACCCACCCAAGATGGGAAAGAACTGATGTTGATCATCCTGGCCACCATCCTCTGTATCTCGTGCCCCACTAGTGTGTCCACCCCGTATCCGACATCGAAATATTAATATGAACTTCTTCCACAGACGACCTTTCCCCCAATGGGTCTCTGATTTACTTGTCTCTGTTCCGCATCCTCCTCGGAGTGGGTGTTGGAGGGGACTACCCTATGTCCGCTTCGGTCACGAGTGACCGAGCCTCGATCCGCAAACGTGGCACACTCCTAGCGTATATCTTCGCTAACCAGGGTTGGGGAAGCTTGGTCGGAAGCTTGGTCGTGATCATCGTGCTGGCATGTTACGAACATGTTATGAATGACTTGGGTGAGACATCTAAGGTGGATGGGGGTAGGTGATGTTCGCTGCACTGTGACCCTGCGTTGAGCTCATGTCCATCTCTCAGTATGGAGGATCGTCGTCGGTCTGTCGCTTGTGCCTGCCTTTGGCACGCTATACCAACGTTTGACTCTCCCCGAGTCAAAACGTTATGTCGAGGCACAACGTACGATTGACGACACCGAAGACCTGAAAGAAAAAAAACTGGCACCAAGCGCGTCGGAGGATGGTGGCGTGGACGACAATCAGCTCACAAAAAAAGCTCATTTCAAGGGTAATCAGCTTCCTTGCTCACACAACCGACGATTCACACGTCATCAGAATTCCTGGAATACTTCTCTGAATGGCGTCATGCCAAAATCTTGATTGGTACATGTGCCTGCTGGTTCTTGCTGGACATCGCGTAAGTTTTCGTTTCCGTGGAGGTAGGGTACCCAGTTGAGGAACCCGCTGGATCATAGGTTTTATGGCATCAACCTCAACCAAAATGTCGTGCTTTCCGAGATCGGATTTGCTGGTAAGACGGGTACGGCATGGCATAAACTCTTCCAACTCTCCATTGGAAACCTCATCATTGATGTGCTTGGATTCGTACCCGGTGCGTGCTTTGATTCTGCTTATTAGTACTGTTTTGATTCGCAATGTTTTTTTTCCTTGTTAGGTTACTATGTCACAGTATTGACTATCGAGAAACTCGGTCGCAGGGTCATCCAATTCCAGGGATTCCTCATGGCAGCGTTGTTCTGTGAGTCTCTTCTCGCCCGTTTGGTGTGACATTGTCCGAATTTCATCATCATTAGTGGGACTCTTGGCAGGCAAATTCTATACGTTCAACGTTGCATCATTCATCGTCTGCTTCACATTACTACAGGTGCGTCCAGGTATCTCATATTCTAGACATGCAGTGACTCCACCTCCCGCCCAGTTCTTCTTCAACTTTGGAGCTAATGCGTGAGTCGACCTGATCCATCTTACGCTGTCGGTATCCACTCACAGCACCTTGCACAATGACCAGTACGACATACGTAAGTGCCTCCAATTCTCTTCCACTCAACTAACCCTGATTTGGACGGTGCCACAGTGTTACCCTGCCGAAGTCTTCCCCACGAAATATCGCGCCTTTGCGCATGGTACGTCCGCTGCATGCGGAAAGGCGGGCGCGATCATTTCCGCGCTCGTATTCAACACACTTACTGCTTCCATTGGAACGCCTGCCGTGCTTTGGAGTAAGTCTTTTGACCTCTCTCACTCCACGCGCGAACGTGTGACGTGATGTCGGTGTGTTCACGTGTCTCTTCAACAGTCTTCTTCGCCTGCTGTATCCTTGGAGCTGGTGAGTAGCCAGTCGCATCTATCATTTTTTCTTTTTTCTAGTTGTGTCGCCCCGTACTTATGACGTGGTACGCGCAGCCTTCACGCTTCTCCTCCCCGAGGTTGCAGGACGTGACCCAGACGCTGTGCTCGCTGCTGAGCTCGCGGAGAAACGTACACGTAACGGCGCATAGATTGCCCGTGAACTGTTCCACATCCAATTCCAGGTCCTTCTTTCCCTTTCCTTGTCTTCTGTAACCCTCCTGTCGGAATAGCCCGCCCTATGTATGACAGGTTTATATCCCTGTCCTTCCTCACCGCTTCGCACCATTCTATCCGAATCCTACTCTCCCGCCCTTTGCCCTGATTCATATCATGATCGCGGGCACGTTCCGACCTCAGAAATTTACCGACCCAGCGGCGGAGCCGTCATTCCGTCTCCACGCCATGTCCACGTATACTCCTCCCCGCGTTTCGCTACCAAAACGAGAGCCATAAGAGTGGCAATTAAATAAAAACCTAGACACCTTTCCTATTCCATGCTCTTTTTTAGTTCCGTCTCAGAGGACATACTACGAATTTCCGTACCACCTTGCATGTTACATAAATGCACGTTCGTCGCATGTACCGTTTTTTGGCAAAATGATCGTCGCCATCACTCTGGCGGTTAGGTCCGTCGGTGGCGAGGGGGGCAGCACGCGGATCCATCAAGATTATTGCCGGTCTTGGAGGAAATCCTGTCAAGTTCCATACTTAACCCCATATATGAGATGACACATCTGTCGGGAAACCTGGCTCATGGGGCCGTTGGTCGGCAAGGCTGAGCGCTGAGCCATCAAACCTTGACTTTCGGAGGAGTGACTACCGATAACCACCGACCATCAACAAGCAGAATGAGATCTAGACATGTCGGCAGTGGTTCGTGCACTTACACGCCATTCCAGTTGTCATCCGAAAGGCACACCTGCGTGTATATTTCGATCGGAGTATGGCCTCTACGGGCGTTGTGACACAATTTGAAGCTTACTAGCGTTATAACGAAGTTATTCGATGTCGAATCTGAATGGCATCAACATTCAAAGTTGAGACGAAATGCAAACTTGAATAGTCTACAATTGGTTTGACGTTCAAGAGTACGCACATCATGTTCTAGCCAGTAGGGTACCACAAAATTTTCTTACTATTCACGTTAACCTTCAGAAAGAGCTGACGCGGCCACACAAGTTTCATCCCACGAATTTTCGACCAGGAAGTCATATGGACAACTGTGGGGGTCTCGCCAACACTAAGCAACATGATTGCCTAATTTGCACGCAGAACATGCCGAATGGGGTTGAACCTCTAACTCTTTCTTTTTTTTTGGACAAGTGTTTATCATTATGTAGCAACTGACAAAGCTAGCTCTACATAATACACTAAGGTGGAGGCCAGGGGGTCTCTGGTCTGAAGGAAAATGCTCTTATGCACACCCTGCTTGCATAGGGGGTGTGGGGCTCTGTGTGCTGCTCGGTGTCCCTGGTCTAGTCAGGGGGCCTGGGCAGTCTGATACCCACTAAAACCTCTGTATTTGTAGTCTAGTTGTGTGGTAGAAATTTGGGGTTGGCTATGATAGGAGTCCAGGTGTGGGTGACTTTGGAGTTTGAGTTTTGTTTTCGATTTGCTTTCACTAGTCTGCAGTCAATGTCAAGTCTGGTTTTGATTGCACATCTCTATTTTGTGGTGATTGATGTGTGTGAGTATGTCTTGTTGCCTATTATGTGGTTGCATCTCAAGTCCATAGTAAGTAGGTGGATTCTGATAGTAAGATATGTTGTAGGCAGGCTATACCTCTTTGTTTTGGAGAGTTTGTGTTGGCAGGGGGAGTTATGTTGCTGTGTCTGAGGATGTGGCTGATTGTGGGTGTGGTCCAGTTTGTTGTGGTTTCTGGCCAGACATTTTTGGTGAGTTTCCATACTATGGTGTTTTCTTCCATTTTGCACTCTGGTAGTATGTATTCAAGGGATTCAGTTTCATCACTACAATGTGAGCAGATTTCTTGTATTTCATATGTTGGGATGTCGAGTTCAGTAGTTTCCAATGCACAGGAAGTCATTCATTGCTTGGTATAGGAAATTTTGGATTGGTCATTAGATGTCTGGGTGTCTTAAGTTCTTCCATAGCATAGTGTCTGTTTCCAGGTTGCAGGCAATATTTTGGATGGCATATCTAGTGATATCCAGGTTCATGAGTGTGGTTCTTCTGTATGGTGTATTTTGGTGATCTCAGAGTGCTCAGTATGCTATTCTTTGGATTAGTGTGGTTGGTTTAATGCCATGGAGGCAGAAATTTGCTGGTATGTTACAGTCTATGAAGTTCAGGTGGTCTTTTTGGGCTCCTTAGTTTGTGTTACAGACGGTGACATCGGGCTGGCACCTGACCTATCATTTTCCTTTCTAGATGCCCCCGACTCCCTGCCACTGTA
>JBBPUP010000715.1:0-12318 GCA_038094735.1 Exsudoporus floridanus
AACCAGCTGACAAGATCCTGCATCACTTGTCATGTCACAGTTGACATGATAACTTAGATATGTGAGAGATCAGGCTTGTTGCCATGGACAAGTTTATAGGGCATTATACCAGGTGGCAATATAATTGGCTCCATGCAGTTCTGTCATATCCCATAACTTTCCTGGATCCAACTTCACTTCTCTGGTATCTCCATAGCTCTTGAACTTATAAACTCCAGACCTTTCTTGATTAGGACTTGGCCCCTAATCTTCAAACCTTATTCATTGACACCTATCCAACTACTAGATACTCCTTTGATCATCTTGTCATGTTGACTGCTACTATACTTTGATTGACATCGTCTAATGTCTATGTCCAGACCGACTTTCCTGTGTTTCACTTACTCATCCTAATTATGAGTTCCAATAATATATAAACCTTTATGTATCTCCATGTAACCTCAGTACAAATATCAACTAAGATATCCTCTCCCTTCTGATTGTCCTCCACTCATAAGCAGACTAGGCAACTCTAGCTTGAGTCCTGCTCTACACTCTGACCTTTGAAATCTGAAACTGGATGTTACAAGGGCACACCATATAAGGTGAAGCCAATTCCCATCAGTTTTGATCTCCAGGGTCAATATCAGATAGATCTTCAGTTAAGTCCCTGTCCACCTGCAATTCTTAACAAGTTCCATAAATAGGCCATAGTGAGCACTGCCTTACTCCATAAGGTCATGGACAGATCTGCAGTCTCAAGCATAGCTAGGACATGACCTTCTAGGGTGCAAATGGCATGCTCAGCCCTTTCATTTTGTTGGTATGTGTAGGGGCTTATAAGCTGCCTCTGAATCCCACTCTCCTCAAAGGCCTGGGTGAACTCAGTACTCAGAAACTCCCCACCATTGTTAGAACAAAATGCCTTAATTGTGCAACTAGAGTGGTTCTCCCATAGTTTTTGGACAATTTTTCACACATGGAGCACCTGATCCTTAGTCACAAGCAGCTGGATGTTGATTAAGTGGGTGTGGTCATCTAGGAAAACAACAAAGTATAGCTTTTCATGAGGTATTTGAATAGAAAAGGGACCACACAAATCCAAGTGGATAAGGTCAAGCATGTAAGCAGCACACAGTGTGTCAGATGATGGGTAGGGCTTCCAGGAATGTTTGGTGATGACACAGGCTTTGAAGTGATCAAGAGGTCCATTACTGTTGATGGTCACACCTGTGGCTATGAGCAGTAGATGTTTGATGGAGTCACCACTGGGATGTCCCATGCGAGCATGCCACACATCCCATGTGAGTGTGGATTTAATGACTGCACTGATCTCCTTCATAAATAGAGTAGTACTAGTGAGTTTGCTTGGATGAATGAGATGGAGGTCAACATAGCAAAGGTTATTGATGAGTGCCATATAACCTAGTGTATTGCCATTATAGAAGAATTGGCAATATGCTGCTGTCCCATCCTGGACCCCTTAAACTCACAGTCCCAACTGTATTGAAGCATTCACCTCATGGACAAGAGATTGAGCATGGCATCTGGAGCATGCAGGCAGTCATTGAGTGTTAATTGATAAGTGTCACTGTTTAGAGTCAACTCCCTAACACAGATGCCTCAACCAGTCATGGTGAGAGTGCCATGATTGGTGGTCTTCAATGGGAGGTGGTCTTCCTTCTGAAAGGTCACAAAGTAAGATCTGTACATAATGAGGTATGATGTGCTACCAGAGTCAAGGATCATGGAGAAAGTGGATGGGAACATGGCAATAGCCACACAGAATAACTCCCATCAAAGCTCAGTGGATGCACTAGAGGACAAAGTTGTGGATGTAGGGATTGAAGCAGGCATTGTCACAGCTACAGCTGCTGCTGCTGCCTCAATTTTTAGGCTCTTGTTGCAAATCCAGGCTAGGGCCTTACTCTCCATTCCCTCTTCAGGCCAGTAGCAGTATGCATGGTCATGGTTGTTAGCATGTGATAATCTAGTGCAGAGTGGGTTCATGCATTTGCAACTGTTACATCAACTGTAAAGTAGCAAGTGATGCTGGATCACATCAGCTGGTTCACCAGCACCAAGGCTGACTCTGCTATCCTAGCTAGAGTCCCAATTTAGAAACCAGGTGTTGAACCTATATGGATCTTCACAGCTGGGATTCAAGGTTGATCCACAGGATGGCAGACTGCCTATACATAGGACTAAGGATGTTCTCTTGCAATACTTGGCAGTAACTGAAAGCCTACGTATAGGATTAGAGAGTCTCCTTATGATACTGGGCTCAACCAATTGGCTATCACAGATCTAGAACACAGTCCCTAGATTCCCCTAATAGAAAATAAGAGATAAGCTTGCAGAATTGTTGGAGAAGTTCTAAGCAACTGGAAATCAACCAAGATGAGGTGATAGATTAGTACAGATTAAGGTTAGGCTTTACATGACCATGTACTACTCTTTAAATAAGAATGAAGAGATCTAGGGCCAGTCTAGATCTCTTAAAGTGGAACCTACTATATATAGTAAGTATTGCCTATTAGAGAGGACAATAGGAGTGAGATAGTCTGAGAGTAAGAAAGGAAGAAAATAGTAAGTACAGTCCAATGATTGATGAAAGTGATCATTGAAAGTGAATCCTATATCCCATGTGGAAGTCCATTGATTGCAAGATTGCAGGAGAAGCCATTTTCCAAGTCAAAAGAAGTGTGGAAAGATCAGAAGATCAGAAGAAGAGAGAGTTCTGAATAATATGGGCAGTGAGTTGTGCCCCACCAATGACCTTATTATGATCTATTCTTTTCTCTATGAACAGGTTGTCTCTTGACTAGCTATCTCTTCTTCATTATCAGTCACTGACATTGTTGGGCTGCATGTGTTATGTCAACTGTGACATAGCAAGTAATGCGATATTACATCAGCTGGTCCCACCAGCACCAAGGTGTCTTAACAGTCCTGGAAGACTGAAGGTAACATTCTCAGAACCTCACCTACTAGGTGTAGGACTCTTGGTTATGCTTCGTGGTCCTGGGCATGGGTGGTGACAGAAAACAGTGATATAACTACCCAGCTGGTGTGGCCTGGGCCTTGTATCCCTTTTTAAGGTTGATGCAGTTCCTTAGGCCTATTACGGGTATGGTGACACTGAGGTCAGTCATCCTAGACAGTGGCAGTCCTTCTAGGTTTATGGCCGAGCCCCTGAAACACTAGAGTTGAGGGTAACATGGATTGGAGGATCTATAAGACACAAAGATCCCAATTGAGCAGAACCAAGATGAAGTGATAGATTGACATAGATCAAGATTAGTGTTACAGAGATTGATCTACCTGCTTAAGTAGTGGAGATCTAGATAAGGGTAGGCTTTTCTAGATCTAATTGGGAAGTTAATATGTATAGCAACTATTGCCTATAAGAGAAGGCAATGGAAGAGAGTATTCAATGAAGAAGACAAAAAGGGAGACAGTGATCAGTGGAGGAGTCTGTTGATCAGAGAGGCAGTGAGTGCGAAGAGTGCATCACCATCACAGAAGAAGTGATGATCAGTGAGGGAGGGATGAACCTGATGATTGGAGAGAGAGGTGGTGACGGAGAGATCTGTTAGGGTGGAGATATCCGAGTGGAGGGTCGAGTCCCTCCAATAAACTGATCCCAAAGCTTGTTGGAGATTCCCTCATCATTGACAAGTAAATCCCACAAAGGTGGAGAGTCCAGAGTGACTAGAAAGGAAAAAGAAAGTCTGGGTGCTGACCCAGTGTCACCATCTATAACAGCATGTGGTGACACCTATACTATCATTTCTTTGCACATCCCCTAGTTCCTCTGTGCTTGCTCTTATATTTCTTCTTTCATTCTTATATTTCCACGTTCTTTGAATATATAAATCTAGTGAATTCCTGTAACTATTCCTCATGCTAGTCTTACTTGAACCATCATCATCTCTTGACCTCTAGCATGCCTACCTCCAGATCTCTATACAGTAAGTCTTTGTTCTACTTCAAGTGAATGCTAGACTCTTTGACCATTGAACCCTTCCAGAGTCCCTTCAATGCCTTCGAACCTTTAAAATCCTTAAATGCTCAAGTCTATGATAGTCCCTCTCAGGGCCTACCATAATAAAAGACTAGCATCTCCTTGATTGAGACTACCACCACTGTAGTTCTCCACCATTACTCATTGACCATCATCTGATCCTTGTTGGAGCTTATAAGGCCTCACCAATCTCCATGACTCTTCACTGAACCCCTCTCCTCCATCTGAGAAAGATTTTCTTGACCCCAATGTCCCCATCCAGAATGTCAATGAACCTGACAGTTCTCTAGATCTTTCCCATCAACTCTCTGCTGCTCTCACTCTCCCTCAAACTTCTATCCCTCCATTTCCACCAGCCTGTCCCTTTCAATCCATCTTTGTCCCTCCACTCCCACCTCAACCACCCCCTCCCATCTCAACCACCCCCTCCCACCTCAACCACCCCCTTCCACCTCAACCACCCCCTTCCACCTCAACCACCCCCTCCCACTATGACCACCATGAAATCAATTGAACTACACCTTGGAACCCTGGAAGCCTTGGATGGCTCCTTCAACAAATCTTGCTTATAAATAAACACAGTTCAATTCTCTCTGGTCATAAACAAGGCCATGTATGACACTGATGAGAAAAAAATTGCTTTTGCCTTATCCTATATGATCAAGGGGTCAGCCCTCACTTAGACAACTACCTTTTGTACCAATTGCATCTCCAGAACAACCATATCTTTTGGGTTGTTTGCCAACTTCATCACTGCCTTCAAAACCTCCTTCAAACAGCAAGATGTAACCAGCATGACTGTAGCCTGGCTCACTACTACATGGATGATGAAGAAACAAGACAGCTCATACACCCCCTCCCTCATCTACATTTCAAAACAACATTACTTTGGCTGAGATCAAGGATCACAATGTCCTTATTGGCTACTTCTCTGTGGAAATTCCACCTCCCTTGATGAAGCATATCATGTCCATGGATACTGTCCCTGCAAAGGTAGAGGAGTGGTATGCAAAAGCCATTCACTTCCAAACTCAATGGGAATGAGCAGAGGAGATCTCCCAATGTAATTGCCAATCCACCAAGGTGATCTATCACTCGTTTTCATCTTCTACTCCCTCTAAGACTTGTGACGCTGATGCTATGGATGTGGATGTCATTAAAATTTTGAAACTCACTCCAAACAAGTGAAAATGTTGCATTGAAAAAGAACTTTGCTTCCACTGTTGAAAAGTAGGATATCTCAGCACTGCTTGTTCCACATTCCCCACTCCAACCAAGAAGGGTTGCCAAATCAAGAAGGAGAAGGAACAGAAAGAACAAATTCCCTCCTTATGAGAGATAGAAAATGACAATGAAGAAGTAGTCAAATGTGTCTCTTTTTCCATAGATTTTTGAAACAGGAAGATCCTTCAACACAATCTTTCCTTTCTTATAGTACTCATGTAATAATAGCTGCCCAATCAATCAAAGTCCATGCAAATTCCCCTTCAAGTTATTGTATCCTTACATACTATGAAAGTCATTGACATCCATGCTCTCATTGACAGTGGAGCAGACATCTCCTGCCTGGACTATCACTTTGCCCAAAAGCATAACCTTTCCCTAACAAAACCATGACACCCCATCCTCATTCAAAACACTAACCTATCCAAGAACAAGAAAGGACCAATCTGACATACATGCCACCTCTTCCTCAATATCAAAGGAATAGCCCATGATGTCACCTTTTATATCATGGCATGTGGTAAAGAGAATGTTATCCTTAGACTACCCTGGCTACAAACCGCCAACCCCACTATAAATTGGCAGATGAAAACTCTAGCCATTCCTAAATCCACTGATTAGTCAAAACTTCTCTATGAACTCCACACCTGCAACTTCTCCTAACATAATTGAGTTTTCCCTCAACCAACATACAACTCCCCTCACAAAACTAAGGTCCATAGAATAACTCACCAACACCTCTTTACCTATCTCCACCATAAGAATGAGAACCAATTCCTCAAATGAGCCTTAAATAACCAGGCAATCTTTCATCTTTTAAGATACAGCAATTGATTCATTCCCAACCACTCTCCCATCATTGCCAAACTGACCACTGCCACAGAACTTGCCGTAGCTGTGGAGAAGTCCAAACCCAAGACAATATTACCATCTAAATACAAAGAGTTTGCCCCAGTATTCTCAAAAGAAGCCACTACATTCTTACCACCCTCCTGTCTCTATAATCATGAGATCAACCTTGATGAGACCTTTGTGCCAAAAATTGGAAAACTCTATTCTTTATTCCCTGATGAATGAAAAGCCACAGAAGACTTCATCAATGAACATTTAGCATCCAGGAAAATCTGACCTTCCAACTTCCCTCAAGTGCCTCCATTCTTCTTCATCAAAAAGAAGGATGGTGGATTACATCCTTGTCAGGACTACTGTTACCTCAATGAACATACAATTCAAGATGCTTACCCCCTTTCCTTGATCTCTAACCTTGTCGATAAACTCCAGGGCACCAAAATGTTTACCAAATTCAACATTCGATGGGGGTACAACAATGTATGCATCAAAGATGGACACCAATGGAAAGCTGCTTCTATCACCCACTGAGGCCTCTTTGAACCAACAGTTATGTTCTTTGGCCTATGCAACTCTCTTGCAACATTTCAGTGTTTCATGAACAATTCCTTCTGAGACATGATCACCAAAGGCTGGCTGGTCATTTACATGAATGACCTCCTTATCTTCTCTTCTGATGAAACTATCCACACTGAATGTACCAAGTGGGTTCTTCAATAGATGATGGATCTTGACCTCCATTTTAAACTAGAGAAATGTATCTTCACTGCCACAGAAGTGGAGTATCTCAGCATAATTGTCTGCCCTGGATAGCTCACTATGGATCCAGTGAAACTAGATGGCATTGCTAAATGGCCTGTATCCACTAAGGTCAAAGAGGTCCATTCTTTCTTGGAATTCACCAATTTCTACAAATATTTCATTCCTAATTATTCCAACATTGCCTGCCCCCTCATTGATCTCACCAAGAAAACTACCCCCTGGCAATGGACTGCCATTCAAGATGCCATATTTTCCCAGCTCAAATCTTTCTTCCTCTCCAAATCTGTTTTGCACCTTCTTGACCTCTCCTGGCTATTCATCCTCACTACCAACACTTCTAAATATGCATCTGGTGCCCTACTCCTGCAAACTGATTCCAATGAAGAATGGCACCCTTGCTCTTACCTCTCCCAATCATTCTCCTCCACAGAATGCAATTATAACATCTATGATTATGAACTCCTTGCCATTATCTGCACCCTTAAAACTTGGTGCCACTACCTTCATGGCTCTCCTTTCCCAGTCCAAGTTTTCACCAACCACAAAAATCTTATTTTCTTCCACTTTCCCCAGCATCTTAACCATTACCAAGCTTGTTGGCTTCTTGACCTCACAGATTTTGACCTGAAACTCATTCATGTACCTGGATTGCAACTTGCTGGACTGGACACCTTGTCCCATCATCCTGATCTCCTCTCTTCCTCTGATGATGACAACAATGGTGTTACCCTTCTTCTACCTTTCCTCTTTGTCCATGTTATCAATTCTGCCCTCTCCTCCTGTATCACTTCTTTCTCGTCTTTTGACCTCCTTGTTCTCCAAGCCCTCCAGTCAATGAACAATTCCATCCCTCCCACCTTCCACTCTCACTTGTTTGACTGGCAACATATCAACAATGTCCTTACTTACAAGGGCCAAATCTACATTCCCCCCAACACCTCCCTCCATTACTCCATTCTCCATTGCTGCCATGACTACCCCACTGCTGGCCATCCCAGTTTCCTCAAAACCCATCAGCTTGTCACTGTGGAATTCTGGTGGCCTGGCCTTGCCCCCTTTGTTTGTGCCTATATTGCTGGTTGTTCCATGTGTCAGCAGAATAAGGCCAATATCCATCCTTCCACCCCCCCTTTGACCTCCATTTCCTTCTCCTTCACCCTGCCCTTTTGCCAGATCTCCTGCAATCTCATTACTGACCTTCCCATCTCCTCCAATTTTGATTCTCTGTTGGTCATGGTCGACCATGGCTTTAGTAAGGGGGTCATTCTCAGTCCCACAAAGAAGATGGTCACCACAGAAGAAATTGCCTCTTTATTCTTTCACAAAGTATTTCTTTGCTTTGGACTCTATACAAAAATCATCTCCAACAGCAGATCTCAGTTTGCCTTTAAATTTGCCAAAGAACTGAGTCACATCCTCCAGTATGACCTCTCTCTCTCCACCACCTACCACCCACAAACTGATGGTGAAACTGAATGAGTCAACTAGGAAATTGAGACATATCTACACATCTTTTGTGGAAGCCACCCTTCTACATGGGCAGATTCCATTACTCATACAGAATTCACCCACAACCACTGCCCCCATTCCATAACCAGGAAATTCCCATTCTTCCTCATGATGAGATACAAACCCATTGCCCTTCCTACTGTCCTTCCTTCCTCCTCTACTCCTGCAGTTGAACTACATCTAAAAGAGCTTATAGCAGCAAGAGACGAAGCTCTCACCACCCATGAATTAGCCTGACAGGTCATGGCTTCTCAAACCAAGAAATCCTTCTTCCCATTCAAAAAGGAAGATAAGGTTTGGCTAGAAGCTCAAAATCTCAAATGACAGATCTCTGACCCCAAATTCATCCCAAAATGAGAGGGACCTTTCACTATCACCAAAGTTCTCTCATCCATCACATATAAACTATACCTCCCAAAAATGTGGAAAATCCACCCTGTATTTCACACTTCCCTTTTATTGCCCTATGGCAAAAATGATGTCCATGGACCAAATTTCCCAAAACCCCCTCCTGACCTTATCACAGAAGAAGAAGAGCATGAAGTCAAGAAGATTCTATGCCATTGAGGAACATCTTCAAACTGCTACTTCCTTATTCAGTGGAAGGGCTTCTCTGCAAAAAACAACTCTTGGGAACCTGAATGGAACTTGAAACATTCAAAGACCACTCTCATGGAATATAAAAAGAGACATCCCACCATGTTTCTTTCTTTCTTCATCATAGCAGTTGAATATTCTTCTCCTACTTTCCTCTCTTTGAATGATTCTATTTCTTTCCCTTCTTCCCTTGAACCTCCCTTGATTATTGAATCCATTACTTGCCCTCCTACCCCTCACCCCCTCATTACCCTCACACCACCTTCCAAAAACAACTTTCCTTCCACATCCCTTGTGTCCACACCTTCTGATGATCTCCACCCAGAGGTCTTATCAGTAGACATTCCCATCTATGCTCACCGACTATGTGAACTTCCCACTCAACTTAACCTCAACCTCATGTTGGATCATCTTGAGGATTCTTGTCTTGCCTCTACCCTCAATGTCCATATGGATGTGGGATCACCCCTCTATTCTTTGTACAAGATCTTTTTACAGGTCATGAGGCTCGACACTCTCTATACCCTTCATACCTCTATCACCCAAATTGACCTTTGGGCCACTGTGGTATGCAACGTCAAAGACAATCTGGAAGAAGAGATTCTTTTAGCCCTCCAACAGCTTAATATGCCTGAATTCATAGTGAATGTCAAATAATACCTCTGGCAGGTAGCTCCAAATATAGTTCATGAATCTTTGACCCCCTCAGCTTCATCCTCCACCCTTGACTGGGAAGAACAATGCTTAATTGAAGCATTGCAGATGAACTGGAATGGACTTGAGGAAACCCTTCCCCTTATACCTTCCCATCCCCACTACCATGATGCCTATTTCACCTGTTGACATCTAGGGCACGTTTGTATCAACTATCAATACTACCAATGCCTGGGTTGTCTTGAGTAGGCCCCTAACCACATCCAAAGTTACTGTCTCTGACTGCATCACAACCAACATTGTTGCACTTCTACTCATTCATCCATCGATTCCTACCCTCTGCCTTTACTGACTTTCCTACCTGTCCCTTCTTGCATCTCTCATGAACAACATGCGGGTGGACCTTTTCATTGCCGCACTACTCACATTCACTGCCCTGCACCCTGTTGACACACTACTCCCATTACCCACAATGATAATCATGATCTGGACCTGGCTTGGGGTGAAGAAGCCTATGCCAATACCTCTGGTTCACCCAGGCTGGAATATGGGGGATTTAATTAGGATTTGTCTTCACTGGGATTTTGATAATAACCAGGGAGTAATGTTATGATCTATTCTTTTCTCTATGAACAGGTTGTCTCTTGACCAGCTATCTCTTCTTCATTATCAGTCACTGGCATTGTTGGGCTGTACATCATGACACCTATACTATTATTTCTTTGCACATCCCATAGTTCCTCCATGCTTGCTCTTATGTTTCTTCTTTCATTCTTACATTCCCATGTTCTTCAAGTATATAAACCTAGTGAATTCCTGTAACTATTCCTCATGCTAGTCTTACTTGAACCATCATCATCTCTTGACCTCTAGCATGCCTATCTCCAGACCTCTATAAGTCTTCATTCTACTTCAAGTGAATGCTAGATCCTTTGACCATTGAACCCTTCTAGAGTCCCTTTAATGCTGTCAAACCTTTAAAATCCTTGAACACTCAAGTCTACAATAGTCCCTCTTAGGGCCTACTGTAATAGACCTGATCCCAGAGTTCATCAGAGACTCCCTCATTATTGACAAGGAGCTCCCAGAGTGAAAGGGAGTTTGGAGTGTCTAGAAAAGAAAAAGAAATGCCCAGTTTCAGCCTGGTGTCACTGTCTATAATATTACCCTTCTTATATGTCTGAAGTTCCATCTCAGACTTAAGAGGGACTTCTGTCTCTATTGCTCTTCTTGTAAGTGGTGAGGTCCCATTTCTGGAAGAAGAAGAGATCTAGGAAGGGACAGCAGGATCAGGAGTGTCCCTGTAGATGACAGTAGAAGCAGCAGAGTTCAGAACACCGATACTGAGGGTGTTTAGGAGCTGGGATATCATAGAGGGGATAGTGATATTGGAAACATTCAGTGCAAAGATGTCCTGGGGATTGACACTCAAAACAATGGGGTAGAGAGATGTGGAGAGAGTGGCAAGGTCAAAGGGGAAGGAGAGAGGGAGAGAGTAGGTCTTGTGTGGAATAGAGATTAGCATCCATGCTTGTGGGGCACATTGTTGTTGCAGTGGAGATGGAGATCTATAGAGACTTCATGAAAACAGTGGGAGTATCAATGCTCTGTTTTGGAATTCTTGCCAGAACAGGGCAAAGGTGGATAAAGAGGGTGGAAGAGGGTAGCCCTGCTTGAAGAATGACTGCTCTCCTTTGGCAAAGGGTATAGGGGAAAATGGTAACAGGGGAAACAGTGGGGGTTTGTTTCAGATGTCCTCCATGGAGTGATAAGATGGTGGGGGTGATGTGTTTTAGGGAGTTTGGTTCAGTGGGAACACAGGTGAAGTTAGAGTCCAACTCTTAAGGAGATTCTCTAGAGACTGGATTATCTCTAGAAGGGCTTCTACTTCTGAGGGTTGGATAGAGGAAGGAGATTCAGTGTGCATGGGGATCTCCAGGGGAAATAGAGTGACTATTGAAGAATGTCTCTCTCTCTCTTCTTCTGAAAGTACAGAAAGAATGGGAAGTAAGACAGCATTGATGAGTTCTTTGGGAAGGAGAGAAATGGTGAAGTTGAATCCCTTGACATATAAGGAGTTAGGGGTAAGTTCCCAAGCAGTGGAGAGTTCCTGTTCCAGGATAATGATGATGGGGGGATTGTCTGAGGTGGCCATCTGGATGAGATTAGGAAAACTTGCCAAGCACTAGGTGGCCTGGGTGTGAAGGGTGTGAAGGGCAGAGTATGCCCAGAACAACTCAGCAATATAGATGATCAAGTTGTTGGCAGTGAAGGAGGGGAGATCTTTGAATGCCTGAAATGTCTGGGGGTTCTCAAGTAAGGATGCATAGAAGAGTCTCCATGTGAAGATGGAGAGATGGCTAAGTTGAATGGAGAAAGGAGTGATGGTCATGGACTCATAGTTCCAGTAATAGAGGCAGGAAATGATGCAACAAAAGCAGGAGTGTTCTGCAGTGTGCTTTGGAGTGTTGAGATCAGGGTATTGAACTTGAAGGTGGGCTTGGGTGAGGGCTTGGAAGATGTAGGAGAGGGTGATGAGGATGAATTGGAGAGTGGGCATGTTGCTGCCTCATAATCTATGTAGATTTTTATAGCCTTGCAAGATGGTGATGGCATTGCTGAGGTTTCTCTTGGACTCCCAAGTTCATTTTGCATCAGAATAGCCTTTCCAATGAATCATAAACTGCTACCTTCTTAGTGTTCTCCAGTGATTGATG
>JBBPUP010000718.1:0-12232 GCA_038094735.1 Exsudoporus floridanus
TTTTTTTTTTCTCACGTGGTCATTCAGGAATCAGTACTCGACGTGGCCAACTTTGATCCCGATTTCACAAACGAAGAAGCCCAAGATTCGGTGGTAGAGGACTCCCACCTGTCGGAGACAGTCCAAGACCAATTTAAAGGTTTTACGTACAACCCGGCCAACGAACATCTCAGTGAGAGCGTCAACTACGGTCACGTCATGGGGTGATCCCCACAAGTTCAAGTTTCAAAGGTTTTCTTTTTACGCACGCGGGTCGTGTTGTTCTGGATTCGCATTTCTCTGTGGAATTTCTCCTTTCTTCCTTTTCTTTTCCGTGGCCTGGAAGATCCGTATCTCGTCTCGCGACGATGGGTGGATTCGATGGTTCTCTTCGACAGGAATCCAACTTTCGCTTTTTCTCTCCTCTGCGTTCGTCGTTCCGGTCCCGCTTTGTGATGGACGCTTGTATCATCTATGCGATCAGAGCCCGCTTTTTTTTAGAGTTGAAGGCACTACTTCCCCCGTTCATTGCATCGTCGATCATGGACTTATTTATTAATTTCAGCTCCATCCAATGATCCCATCCGTCTTGGCACGTGCCTTTTTCTCGCGCGTGTCCACTACAGTTGTTTTTTTCGAACACGAGCAAAAGCCTACCACGCTAGTCGAGAGAGAAGTAACCCTCACGCGTCACTAAACATGTAACATTCGAATTGCAGTCGCATATAAGAACATAACTAGTATATCGTCGGTTGCGCTGCAACAGGACCGTCAACTCGGCCATGAGTTAAGAAATAAAACAAGGTTCTCAGCCATGCCTCTCCCTTCCCTCTACGCCATATGCGCAGTGTCGTTCACCTAAAAAAAGTATTGGTCGCCATCCTCGCGCGATATTAGTCGCACGTCCCCTCGCCCTCCCATACGTCTGCTAGTGTCGCAGAGGTGGTGTCAGACGCGACGAGGGTTTACGGTGATGTACGATCGTGGTCACTTACCTCTACCACCAGGGACGTCGTTCTCCGTCCACCATTTCGCCGTCCAAAGTTGCCCGTCTGAAGAAAGTGGAATGATGAGCCCCTCGATGACCGCGCAGGGCCAGGGATGTCCTCACTGTACACAGCCTCCTCACCCCCCGTATAGATGACCTAATCGGAGATTCAGATGTACGCCAACAGGGCTGAACAGAGCGAAAGGCGTACCGTGGAGCTCCATGGCGATACGTCCCCACACAGGCAGGAGTTCGGGGACGAGGTGGTGGTGGGAGCATGGATCGACGTCGTCTGCGTCTTCGCCGCCGTTGTCGTCGTAGGCCTAGGCGATGTAGACGTACTGGTCGAGCTCGGCGCGGGCGTCGACCCGCTGCCCATGTTGTCCCGGATATTGTCCCATTTGCTGTTCGGGTAGCTGGAAGAGCACGTGCCCGTTGAGCAATCTGTACCTGGACATGCGTGCATGCGGGACGTACTGGATGTGGTTCTGTACAGTAAAGAAGCATGGTGAGGTGGTAGCACGGAATGCGATCGGCATTGCACGTTTGCTCGACTCACCGGTGTCTGATCCAGCTGACCAAGCGTCACTCCAGCGGTCTGGACGAGCGAGTCTGAGCCCGTCTTGTCGGTCGAAAGCTGGGGCACCGTCGGCAATGAGAACATCATGTTGATCTCATAGAACACACCTCCCAGAACATGCATCCCGCCATCGATTTGGACATGACGTATTCGGCTTTGATCCTGACAACATCCGGTATGTCATACGAAACCAACTCCCGCTTGACTGGGTCGTAAGAGTAGCTCGCGACGTCCTCTAGGTCCTCGAACACCAGCGCGTCTGGCAAAGGAAGGTCCTTGTAAGAGTAGATACCGGCTTCCAACGTCCCGGGGCCAACCTGGATTGGAATCAGTAAACCTTAAATGGAGCGAGATTTTAACCCTGGTTCACCCCGTTATATGGTTGTCCTATCCCGTTTGTATTCTCAAAAGCGCGCCCGTAGAGCGGTATTCCTATGGATCTCGTTTCATACATCGCTCCTTCGGTGGACGGAGAAAAAGAATTTATTACCCATTATAATCTTTCTGGGAGTGGCGCCAGAAGAAATGTAGTGCCTGACAGTGGCATCCGTGCTCACACCTGTCCTCGAGCCACCATACAGGTTTGCTTGATTGTCCGCCTGTGATAAACAATGTAAAGGACTAGTGCGTGCCCATGAAACAAAAGGGGTACAAATGACAACCAAGAGCCTGCATAGTCGTACGCCTATGCAAGCAAAGTGAGTCCGCGGTGCAAGAAGGAACAGGGTCCGCTGTACCATCAAATTCCAATAAGTAAGGACTTGGTCCAACTGTGGGACTGGATAGTATGCATAATTCTTGGATCCCGCTGCCACTGCGGCCTAGAAATCTCATTATGATCTAAGCCGTGTAGGTAGAATCCAAGCTCACCGTCAGTTCATAGGGTGTGGAATCTCCGTTTGCGGTCGCAAGGTCATCAAAGGCATTTCGCAGGGATGTCATGAGTTCCAGAAAGCCTTGGCCCTCCGCTTCGTTCGCCGGATACTCAAAGTCTACATCTCTACATAGTTTCGTGTCAAGCACGGAAAAGCGACGAGAATAAGATACCCACATTCCGTCAAACCCATAATCTTTGGTTAATTGAATTGCGCTCGCAACGAAATTTCCCCGAAGACTACTATCGGTGAGGAACGAGAAGTGGCCGTCCTGGGAATATGTCCAACCGCCAACAGACAATAAGACTTTCAGGTGTCTTTTTTATGTCTTAATTGAGTGTCTTATCGAGAATACGACCCGAGAAGCATACCGATGGGATAGCTTCAACAAGTAGAGCTAAACGACAATGTCAGCAAATGACCGCACGTCCATGAAAACGGTCAACGTCACCTGTTTCAAACAGCCGTACAGGTTATTCCCTTGGTCGTTCCAAGAGTCACCGGGGAAGTGTTTCTTCAGCAACCGTCAGCCGTCGACGTCTCATTCCGACGACAGGCATACCTCTTCGTCAGCCCAACTGTCTGTAAGGAAGACCTTGCCGGTGTCAGCTGACACGTCCGCGAATGCATACAGGATATGTGTCAGTTGGCTTGGGTCAATGTCCGTCGGTTCTGTGATAGATTAGTCGCCACAAAAACGACAACCGTCTCCGGCTGACACGTACGAAAGTTGGCAGCATATATACCCCTTTGGATGAGAGGGACATTAGAGAGCAGCTAGATCTCACAGAAAGACGATACCAATTCGTGAAATATGCTGCTTGGATGTATGAAATGGAGCCCCGGCGTGGCGTGCTATTAGATGGGGTCGGTACGGACACCGCATAACACAACCCCAGGCCGGACAACAGTGTCAGAGTCGAGAGCCACTTGGACGAAAGGATTGGAAACATCGCCAGCGAGCAAACGGGAACCTGAACGACCTCGCATGAACTCCGATGATAGTCTTTTTGTAGCTGAGTGGTATGCTCGGCGGGCTAAAGGATCGCCGAGGTGGACAGAAAACGTAGTCCTCGGCCTCCAGTACTGTCTCTCGATAAGGTGCGACATGGGTCAGTTTCGCTTACTTGGTGCGCTGTCAAAGGGTCGTCCCTCATACCAAAGGCACCCCTGAGGAGCAGAACCAGTGGCTCAGCAAGGGATATGCCACAGCGAGGCATTGTGGCACGAGATAAAGTCGGACTGTGTTCGGAGATGAGTCCCACCGAGCCACGTTGGATCAGAGCAGAAGGCACTGTCCAGGGCAGGGTGATTCACTTGCTAGCAACAGCCGCCTCGTTTCGGAAAGAAACTCGTGTACATCCAATTCACCTCGAAGCTCAGGATCCCGATGCTCCGATGGCCTGCACCTCTCGACGGTTTGAATAACGGGATTACCATACGAAAGCATTAAGACATGGGCTGGGAATGTATCGAGCATAGCAACAGTACACGACGCCCCACCAAGAAAGGGTACTTCAAACGAGTGTAGAGGAGGGTGTCAATTTTGGGGAATATGCTGCGTTGATTTGTAGTAAAGCTTGATTGGGGAAGAAAATGGCAAGTTTGCAGGGACAAGCAAGGATGGCGATGCAGAAACAAGGAAAGACGACAAAAAGGATCCAGAGGAAACAAAGCTGACTGAGCAATGCGGATACTGCAAACTATTGAGTTAAAATAGATAGCAACAGCAGTGAATAGGAGAGAGTAGTGACTCAGGACGAAGAGACTCCAGATCCGAGTCCTTGATCAGGAAGCTAGAGAGACCAGGTGGTGAAGAAACGATAGGAGAACGTAACATCAGGAGGTGTGTCGGACGGTGGTATAATGGGATGCCATAGAAATCCCAACGCCCCGAGGTGGCGCTCGACCTCCTTCCTAAAGTCACGATCATAACGTACTCAGTAAGGAGGCATTCTCAAGCCCGACACAACATCACCTTGGTAAACTTCCCAATCGTCCGTTCCAGTTACACACCTCCATCCTCCTTTCGTTTAAACGAACATTCTATCCACATGTTACACATCCACATAAATAAGCACCGGTTCTCCAACACCTTCGATCTCTGGGATCACGCATTTCAGGTCAAATGCCTTTGCAAGCACTATCTTGAAAATCTTTTGAACATTAATCGATGCGGATGTTGAACAGAAGATTAGCGATGCATGCATTGCTCGCGCAAATCGCTTCGCCTGCGAACTCGTCGGTGGATAGATCCGAACAAATCAACAAATTCACAGACCTGTTTGGTGATTTCCTCCTGTTCATCCCGCGGGAAGGTTGAAAACGTGTCAAATTTCGTCCCAATCAAGAATGGAATCGCGGTCTGCGAAAGGATGGTGTGAGTTTCATGCGCACGAGACCTCGTTCGGACGTCATAAAACCAAGGATGACTGCAACCCTGCTGCCAACACGTCCCCGTATTCCAAATCACGCACGAGATCGCGTAACTGAAGACAGCAAGGCAGCACATTCACCGACTCACCTTGTTGAACCCCCTGGCTTGTCGATACCACTCTTTCACCGAGTTCAGCGTCGACTTTCGCGAAAGGTCGAACATGAAAAGTATAGCAACGGCATCATTGCAAACAAGAGGTAGCATGTTCACAAATTCTCGTTGCCCCCCAAGGTCCCAGATGGAGAATGTGATTGTCGTCCGTCGCACGGTTATTGTCTTCTCCATGAAATTAACGCCTGGCTGCGGGTTTAGAATGAACGATTTCGTTAATTTGGAACACTAACCCAGCGTCTGGATATAATCTTCATCGAAACTGCCCTCCACATACTTGACCATGAGACTCGTCTTGCCTATCTGCGAATCTCCGACCATTCCAACTTTGATGACCACGCTATTCTTCTCCTCGTTGTTTTCGAGCAATGGATGCGGGCTTGGACCGCTAGGGCCGGCCAGTGAGGAAGAGGAAGTTGAAGTCGTCGGAGCGGACATAACAGGGCCAAGTAGGGGGTTGAATCCGAATGAAAGATTTGCTGGAAGCTGGAAGGGTGACCTTTTGGAAACTAGGGTATAGAGTGGTAGTATGAAATAGGAGGGATCAAAAGAAATCGGTAGAAAAGTGAGAGAAAAGAAGGACGCGTTCTGTGATGCGTTGGTGAGAGGTTCGATAAGCGCTCCAGGTCAGGACGACCGGCCTACGCCCAGGAAAGAGCAGAACTGGAGCGTAAACAACTTGAAAATTGTTGCTTTGTCGTCCGTCACCAACCAACGCAGAAACAGACAGGGTGTAATGGCGAGATGGCTGAACTGGCGCAACCCGGTCACAACGTGCCTCTCCAGTTCACAGGCTCGGCAGTCACAGTCTGAATTTCAACCACCACCCCAACTTGTAAAACCCGGGCTACCATCCATTCAACATCTTGGGCGGCAGGTCACACCTTACTGGACGCGTATCCTACCAGGCATTATAGTATGCAACAGGATGGAGATCGGGTGTGCGTCTCTCGTGCATAATATGTTCACCTTAGCGCAGGCGTCGGACGCGCTCATCACCACTCACTTCGTGAACATTCCATTTCCGTGTCGCCAAGTGGTGGCGTTTTTTTATCATATGTACCAAGTGAGATCCGACTCGCATTCTCCTGTCATTCACGGTTACCATTCCAGACACCGTTTAGTGGAAGCTTTCCGCTCATTCTTCGCGTCATGGGCGTGTATATCAACTATTCGTAATAAATGCACGAGGACCTTGCACTTGCGTTCAAAACCGACTTGCAGCACGTGCTGACCCAGTGACTTTGTTTTCCAATGGTCCACTGACCTTGTCCGTATGGCCTCGTCTCTCCCTAAGTTTCAAGTTGTTACCACAGGTGCTGAACTCTATGAAGTTCACCGCGAAATTTAGCGCGCCGATCATCTCACAGTCGGTTGCGTATTGCCCTTGGAAATGTCAGCTTGGGGCTCCTTAAACATGAGTTGATCATGTACAAGCTATTTTCGTTGATCAGTGTTCGGAACTTACTTCCTGCATGCACCTTGCAAATGTGTTTCGCAGTAAATTAAGAATATCAGTCGAGAAGCAAATCGACAAACGTTTCAATTCCAACCCCCAAAGCTGAAGAAGAAAAAGTGAAGAGTGATATCGCGAGCCGTTGGAGATTGAAATAGCCTGAGTCATTTACACCTCTTATCAGGGTTGGCGTTCTATCTGCCCATGAGATTGAAGGTAGCCCATACGCATCACCCTTTGTCACGGAAGAACCCAAGGACATTTGCCAAAGTGGGGAAATGTGGCGAACTGCTTGCCGTACGATATACATGTGTTGATTGAGAACATCACACTGTGAAATAGTGGAACCCTTCCATATATAACGCCGGCCTCGGGGCAAGGGGAGGATGCCAGAGACGCAACCGCCCCGCTACAATGCTCTCTCTTAGCCAACTCGTCCAAATTATCAATCAATCCACTTACAGGCTAGATTTGACCGGCGTTGTGGGCTTATTTGGAGGCGACAATGCGGTCGACGCACTGGAGACAATCCACTTGTACGCGGGTCGGAGATGGGCAGGATGGTACAACTATCCAGGAGCCGCGACCGTAGCAAAAAGATTTGGTCAGATGGCTGACGGTCGATTGTGGGACAGTCTCTTCCCTGGACCAAACGAATCCCCCGAAATCACCTTCAACCTTGCTGGCAAGTCTGGCCCTGAATATAGCGGGTCATTTTCCGGAACCAAATTGCAGACAAGGTATCTGGGGTATTTGATAGCGGAGGCGTGCGCCGAGTTTCCCTCCAAGCCGCTCCGACTTCTTAAGAAGGACGGCACGAAAGGGAGGGAGACTGGGAACCCTGCCATGATCACAGTTATTTCGCTTCTTCCACAACAGCACGAAAAGATTTCGCGGAGCCTGACAGTGAACGATATCAGCCAAACCAAGAAGAAACATGAAATCATCTCGATAAGACCAAGAGGCAACCCTCCTCTCGCGCTGTGGGCAATCCTACCATCGCTAGTTAGCATACTTGCTACTGTTTTCAGCTTCCTCGGCCAGGACCCCCTCTGTGCATCCCTCGTTCTTCTCGGCATTGTCAGCAGCGGCCTGTCATCCTTTGCCCTCGGGACAGCGACACTAAAGATTCGTGTTCCGGTACCGTCCGTGGCCTCGCCTCCAGGAGATGGGTTGATGTCGCCAGCGGATGGAAGTATAATCGTCTTGAAAGGGAAGGAGGCCGATGTGAACATAATCACGAAGGGGGAGTTCGAACTCGATTATTCCAACGGGATACTGCCGCACGAGAAGTACCACACAATCGGAGCTACCTCGCTCCTCTTGATGACGCAGTTCTTGGTACAGCTCCTCCTCATCCCACTCTGCACCTTCTTCGGCCAAATCATGTTCCTTATCTCCTTTGTCGTCTCGGGGGGATATCATTTATATGTGGTGTCGCATGAGACAGAAAAGGTCCATCGGGAGCTCCTCCTCCAGGAGCTTTCAGTGCGAATGGACAAACGCAAGTTGGGGACGAGGACACAAATGGCAGTCTTTGCTTGTTTGGTCCTAGGAGACGCCGACCGCCGAGGACTGCCAATGTCTACCTCCGGTGCTGTTTTGAGTCACATTCTACCCAACTCCACACCAGTTTGGAGTTACTGGAAGAGGAAGGTGCTAAAGGAGCTGGAGCATTTCTGGAAGTGGGACTCAGAGTCTTCACTCCCCTACACTCCGAGCATCCAAGCCGGGCCCGAGGATCAAACGGAGACCGATGAATACTCGAACTTCACAAAACAGGATACCGGCCTCCTAGACGATCTTATTGATGACGCTTGGTGCGTCTTTAACGGATATCCCAAGTGGCGGGATAGCGAGTCCGAGGTCGAGTGGGAGCGAGGCAACCGCGCCGAGGAACCTGAAAAAAGTTTCTTCCTCCCGGGAGGTAGTCCTGCCTAATGCACGTCAATATTGGTGAGCATCACACATCCTTGTTTCAAACAAAGTTCAGATATCTTAGTTTCAATTGATGAGACGGAGCCTAATGTGACCGCGAGTTATGCCACAATGCTGTAGTATATTGTTTCAACCTGGGTATCCGTTATTAATGCACACTATATGACAGAGTAACCACGCGACGATTCATTACCTTTCAAGTCCAATGCATCCCTTAGTTCGATACTGCATACTTGACTCGCGAGCATGCTAGCCAAAACTCATTGCCGCCTTCTTCACACCAGCCTAGCGGACCGACATCGCAATCGGCGCAAATGAGGAACTTGATTTGTTTCGGCGAAGCTATGTGTGGAGGGAGGGACATCACATATTGTCATAGATACCGATGCGACGGCTCAAATACCTGTCGTATTTCCCGCACGAATGACGGGTCGAGAAAACCCAACGTTCTCAAACTCCATTGGGGATGGTGTGACAAGCCACCATTGAACCGTCGCAGGAGGTGCGGGAAGCGGAGCCAGAACGGGATCAACGGGGTGACCAGGGGAATCTATCTGATACGCAGTTGGCGTTTATATCGTGACGTCGATGTTTGCATCCGCCTTACCTCGATCCCAGATCGCTCAACCAGCTTGCCAACGCCACGCTTCAGGATGACACTGCGACAACCCCGTGGACAGAGGAGGTCGCGTTTGTTCGCTAAGACACCTTCCTCAGATTCGTGAGGGTGAGTGAGGTCAGACAACATGAGTTCTTGGAACGTTTGGCCTTCTGCGGTCAGTGTCCCTGGATCCACGCGCAATGCCTCTAGGATCCCGGGTGGTAATGGAGTGCCCATGTCGTCGAGTGTCTCGGGCCCGAGTTATGAGAGAGATAAGACGCAGGACGGGATCGAGTCCTGTACTCCACCCCTAATAACCTGAAAAGGGAACAACTGTAATCAAAAGAAATGTGTGGACAAAATGCATTAAGGGGGAATCGAACCCCCGGCGGGTCGATGGCAACGACCCAGGTTACCACTACCCCATTAATGCGATGGTGAACATGGACAGCAATTGAATCAAGCACACTTCTACGGGTTACATCGTATTTACACAAGACAGCTCTCATTCAAAATAGCTTAAGTATCTGATAGGTCAACCTCACGACAGATTCGCTACCATCCCCCCGCCAGTCCTGAACTGTCCAATAACCTGACCTGCGTAGTTGACGACGACTTCTCTCTCCCGTCCGGCAATATTATCATCAACGGAGAAGATCGCAGTGGTGAGCTCTCCATCACTCCAGGCAAAGTCAACGGTAATCCCGCCCCGGATGCGCGCGCCTTTGATCGAACCGGTGTTCCAATTGGCGGGTAGCGCCGGGAGGAGTGTCACTTGAAGTGGAATGTCGGTACTAGCCACGTCAGGAGCTTGCAAAAGGCCATTCTGAAAATGGGGTAGTCAATTTATACAATTTTCTCTGTTGGCATCTACTTAATGACTAACCAGGAGTGCAGCCGGGTATCCAAAGTTGGCATCAATTTGGAACACGGTCGATCCGGGGGTATAAAGATCGAACAGGTTCGCGGCAAAGTTCCTCTCGATAGTGTACTAGCGCGGCAATCGTCAGGAAACTGAAGTGAAAACAATCTGCAAACATACAGTGAGTTCTTTATAAAACTCGGTTTCATTTCCAAGCTGAGCCCAAGCCGCTGCTCTCCAGGTCTTCTCCCAGCCCGAATCAGCATCCGGGCCAGTCCCATTACCTCTGTGAAGTAAACTTGTTTCAGCGGCCGCTAGAACTTGCTCTTTGGTATAATTCAGGAACGTTCCGTTGACGGTCAAACCGCCTTGTAGACTAGCATCATATGATGCAACAGCATAGCCTGGGTATAACTGAAAATCTTCTGAGTTGTGTCACGCAGGACAAACCCGGTGTACTGACACCTATCAGGTGACTCAGGTGGCGATGGGTATCCGTTGGTGAATCCATATCAACTTTCCATTCTGAGAACGGTCCAGCGGTTGGTCAAGTATAGTGAGAGATGGTTGAGTCAATTTACCTTGTAATTGACCCCACCATCCGACGCGGAGGCCCTTGTCCATTTGAGCACGCTTGGACAGCACAGCTAATGACCCAGTTAGAGAAACCTCCTGCCAGGTAAGAAAACATACAATCCAAGAATGCAGTGTCCGTGTCACCAGCAGCCGCGTACCCTTGCTCAACGGCGTTGAAAAGCTGCCAAATAAGTTGTTGAGCGTGAGCACATCCTAGATCCTTGTCATTCAATGCAGTGATATCCATCTGTGTTGAGCGCACCAAATGTGATCGGAACCTGCTCGGGCGAGTTGCAGGGTGCTGTGACTAGAGTGGAGTCGTTGAAGTATAAATCTTCGATAAGCTTTTCAAGGTGGAAACTTGCAACAGCCTGTAGGTGGCCCATCGTGACATTTCGTCTCAAAGACGATAATCATCATTACCTTTACAAGTGGATACCCTTGAGTTTTCCACCATTGAACATCGTTAGTGTAGTCAAAGTGATCCCAAACGTGGACCATCTAATATGTATGAGCGTGATACCATAACCAAAGTGCCTGACAACGTACCATCCAAATGTTCGATTCTACAATGAGTTTGTGAACTGGACGTGTTAACTTGACTCGGGCCAACGACGTACCAGGGTAATCAGCCCACTGTGCTGAATTGCCGCTGAGCTTCATTCCAGTGTGGCCAAAGATCTGGGAAGTTTTAAGAAATCAAAATATGTAACAAAACATGCAGGCGTACGTTCATCTACAGCGGTATTAATGTATGTCACGCAACATACCGAGAGGAATAACTGACCTCGCTATGGGTTACCCAACCAGAGCTGATGTTGTACAGAACCCAGGCGGTATAGGCCCCGCGTGGAGCCCAGGTATTCTAGAACCATTATACTTCGATGTTCATTCCCTCGCAACTGGTAGCATACCTCGAAGTAATCAAATAAGGGAGTAACAACATCCATGTTAGTCATCTCAGCGAACCAATAATTCATCTGGATATTAATGTTGGAGTCTGAGAGCGAAATTAAACATGTCAGTTAGCTCGAAATTCACAAGCGTACTCACGGTAGTCTGTTTCGCATATTTAGCGTCGTATATCTCATCTAGTTCGGGGTAAGCGATGGACACTCACCCGCAGACCAAGCATTTGTGAACCCATCAGCCCACTTGCCCTGCAGGTTCGCTGGTAGAGTCCCTCTAGCGCTACTGGCTAATAGATACCTGCCAAAATTGAACGTCAACCATTCCAAGTATGTGTTTCCAATGTCCGTTTGGTATGATGCAACGATCTGGTCCGTAGGCATACTGAAGTCTGGTATCTGACCAAGCGAAAGTGAAAATGGTCCCATAATCGACTGGTAGTCTGCAATATGTTCCGCGCGAATGGAGTTGTAGCCGGTAGGTTGAAGATTTGCTGCACCCAAGAGGCTTACAAGACTGTTGTGAGGATCCGGGCCTTGAAAAGAGTAATCAAAAGCAGCATTTCCAGTTTCCATAGCATAGTTGGTGTCGCCGACCCAAGTAATCCATGCTTCGGAGGATCCATGGACGCTGAGCGTGGCGTTAGGAGGGTTTGAGCCGGGAACTGTAGAACATGCCGTGAGGCCACCTGGTGCCTCCACTTGAGCAAGAATCTCGTAGAGCATCCCGGGGTTGGACACATAGCCTCGGATATTAAGAGTCGAATCATCAAGACAAGTGACATTGGGAGTCGGAAGTCCGATCTCGGCACTGACAGAGAATGCGTATGTGAGTGGTGGGAGTTGGTAGGTAGAGTTTACGTATTGCACGCAAGCCCGAATGGGATGCGAGCAGAATGTCTCCCTGTCACCGGAGTCAGT
>JBBPUP010000720.1:0-12212 GCA_038094735.1 Exsudoporus floridanus
GTTAGGACATGGAGGGTGATGGTCCACCATAGATAGCAGCCACCTAGGATGGGGAAAGATAGTTAAAAGGACAATTATCTGCAATATGTCCAGAGTGAGAGCAAACTCCATAGTTGCAATGGGGGGCAAACAACATCTGCATGTCCCCAGTTATGACAGAAGTCACATCTGACAGTGAGGCAAAGGCAAGTGGGATGGCCAGGAGCAGATATATGACAATGGGGACAGGTATAGTCTGGACAATCCTTGCAATAGTGGCTATTATGATGATAGTGAAAACAGATTGTGTCAGATGTGGCAAGAGGAATGTGAAGGCGATCTGGATGAGGGAGGACATAAGAAGGAGAGGAGAGGACATGTCATGTTTGCAGATAATTAGTAGGAATAGAAAGAGGGTAAATATAATCGTCATCATTGATATCTGAGAGAGAGTCAATGGCTGTAGGAGTGTCTGCAAAAGGGGGAGAGGACAAACGCAAGGAAAGAGGGGGAGATACAGGAATAGGGGAATGGGAGTGAGGATGATGAAGAAGGGATTGCTTGAGATGTTTAATATAAAAATCATGCTGGTTCTATGGTAAGAAAAGATAGAGACAGCAGAATATGGGATAGATAATAGTGGGTGGGAGATTTTCAATGAAAGAGGTGAAACCATAAGTATAAAGAATGGAGAGGATACAGTTGGGAAGAGAATCAAGAGCAAAGTGGAGGGAAGAGGCTGGAGTCTCTGCAGTTAGAAGATATTGGACTTGAGTAAGGCTATGAAAGAGATGGATTAACTCATGAGTGATGGTGTCTTCTTGATATAGAGGGTCTTGTTCAAGTGCAAGGAGGAGATGGGAAGTATCGATTACAGTGGCATAGAGATGATAAGCAATATTGATGGGGAGGAATAGGGGAAAAATATGACAGTGGTGGAGTGGGAATGTTGGGGTGGATTGCAAGGAAGAAGAGAGCAAAGAGGAAAGGAAAGCCATTAGTCATGATAAGAACAATCAGAGAACTTGCAAAAACACAAATGTTGAGTGATGTGGATTGGTACATTGAGATGAGGGTGGCATTTTTGGAATTGAGCTTGGATGAGTGCAGTACAAATGTGGACAATAGTGAGGAAAAGGGTATTGAAATCATTGTTCATCCATTGCAAGATACTCATGAAGAGACTGTTAAGCAAGGAGGAATTGACAATTAGAGGTTATGGCATTGTTTATAAGATGAAAGTATTTGAGTGGAGTGGCAGAGATTGGATTCAGGTTCCCATGTGTTTTCTATAGCAGAATATCCTTTCCAGGACATCAGGTATAGTTGGTAGCTTTTGATCCTTAATATAAAAGGATGGTCTTGACTTCATACTCTTCTTCATTATCTTTAATATTAGGAGATGGTTCTGAGAAGGTTAGACCACATGCTTCAGTGGAGCGATAGGAAGATAGAAGCAAGGTGTGGAAAATATTGTGTATCTTCTAGGTATGCAGGAGTTTTAGTCAATAAGTAAGGGGAGATAAGATGTGGATAATTTCAAAGGGTCCCAGTTGTTTGAAGGAGACTTTTCAGGATGGAAGACAGAGATTGGTAGCTTCTAACTACACTTTGTTGCCAACTTTCCAAGGAATGAAGCATTGGAAGGATTGTTGAGCCATAAGGTTTCATGTAGATTTATGGGTGATGAGGGCTTCTCATCAAGCTTCATCAAGGAAGGAAAGGTATTCTTCAAGTGCAAGGAGGAAGGTTTTAACTAGGGGGGATAGGATCTGTTATGCATAGCATACAAAGAAGGTCTTGATACTAAACGATCTTATATAGGCAATACTCACATAGAGATCGACATCTGTAAAGCATAGTGTTCTCAAGAGACTAAGGCTAAGGACTAGGGATGTCAAGGGAGAGACTCAACCAAAGGGCTAAGAGTGTCAAGGGAGAGGCTCAACCAAAGGGCTAAGGATGAGACTTGAAGTTACGCTAGTATTGTGTAGATCAAGAGTGAGATTACTGGTACAAAAGAGATGTATTTATAACTATAGGAGATGTGCACAGACCAATGTGACAAGAAAGGAAAATTACTATACAAGATAAGGAACTTCATAGAACAATAGAGAAGATGATGTTGTTGATAAGGGAAATGAATGATGTTGTAGGTCTAGAACAATGATGTCATAGGTGACATCAAAAGTCTAGATTGGATGAAGAAGAATAGCACATAAGCTAATAATAAGAAGAAAATGTACCATCATAGTAACTGTAGTATGCTAGATACTTTGAGTAGAGAATGATGAAAAGAGGAGAATACATGGATAAAGGAGGAAAATTGTAACATTACTCTCATTGTACACTCAAATCCCTGATTTAATAAGAACACCTCTTGTAAAGAAGGATCTAGGAGGAGGAAGGCAAAGGTCCTCCATAGATGGCTGCAGCCTGTGAAGGGGAAAGACATTCAAAAGAACAATTATCCACAATGTGCCCAGGATTACCACAAACTCCACAGTTGTGATAGGAGCAGACGACATCTGCATGTCCCCAGTTGTGACAGAAGTCACAGCAGACTGTAAGGCAAAGGCAAGTGGGATGGCTGGGCACAGATGTGTGACAATGAGGACAGGTGTAGTCTAGACAATCTTCACGATAGTGGCTGTTATGGTGACAATGGAAGCATATGGTGTCAGCATTGGCAAGGGAAATGCGAAGATGATTGGGGCGAGGGAGGACATGGAAGGGAGAAGAAAGAAAGTGTTGACCATCGATAGTGAAGGTTTGCGGATGATTGGCAGGAATGGGGATGGTGTGGATGTAGTCATTATCATTGTTGTTGTCATCAGAAGAGGAATTGATAGCAGTAGGAGTATCGGCAGGTGGAGGAGAAGATAGGCAAGAAGAGAGGGGTGGTGGTACAGGAATTGGAGAGTGAGAATGAGGACAATGGAGGAGGAATTGTTTGAGACATTCAATGTAAGAGTCACATTGGTTCTGTGGTAAAGAAAAATAAAGGCATTGGAAGGTGGGGTAAATAGTGGTGGGTGGAAGATTTTCAATAAAAAAAGCAAAGCTGTGGGTATGGAGAATGGAGAGAATGCAATTGGAGAGGGGTTCAAGAGCAAAGCATAGAGGGGAAGCTGGAGTCTCGGATAAAAGAAGGTGTTGTACTTGAGTGAGTCCATGAAAGAGATGAATAAGCTTGTGGGTGATGGTATCTTCTTGATACAATGGATCTTCTTCAAGTGTGAGGAGGAGATGCAGTATATCCATTACAGCAGCATAAAGAAGATAGATCATATTGGTAGGGAGGAAGAGGAAAAAGACATGATGATGGCATAAAGGGGAGGTTGGAGTGGATTGGAAGGAGGAGGAAATCAATAAAGAGAGGAAGGGCATTAGTCATAATAAGAGCAATCAGGAATTTTGCAAAAATATGAATGTTGGGCAATATGAGTTGGAATGTGAAGGTGGGGTTAATGTTTTTGAAATTGGGCTTGAATAAGGGTGGCATGAATGCAAGCGATGGTGAGGAAGAGAGTGGCAAGGTTGGTGTTCATCCATTGTGAAATACTCATGAAGAGACCATTGAGCAAGGAGAACATAGACTCTAGAGGTTATGGCATCATTTATAAGTTGAGAGGATTAGAGCGGAGTGGTGGAGATTGGATTCAGGTTCCCAAATGTTTTCTGTGGTAGAATATCCTTTCCAGAATGTCAGGTATAGTTGGCAGCTTTTAGAACCTTTATGTGAGAGAATGGCTTCGACTTCATGTTCTTTTTTGTTATCTGTGACATCAGGGGATGGTTCAGAGAAGGATGGTCCATATGCTTTGATGAAGTGATAAAAAGATAGAAGGGAAGCATGGAAGACATCATGTATTTTCCAGGTATGCAGGAGTTTTAGTCAATTGGTGAGAGGGGATAGAATGTGGGTGATTTCAAAGAGACCCAGTCGTTTGGGTGATAATTTCCATGAAGGGAAATGAAGGTGGAGATTAGTAGTTTCTAACCACACCTTATCACCTACTTTCCATGGGGTAAATTGGTGGGAAGATCATTAAGTCATGAGATGTCATGTAGAGTCATGGGTGGTGAGGGCTTCTCGTTGTACTTCATCAAGGGAGGAAAGGCAATTTTCAAGTGCAGGAAGGAAGGTTTTTCTGAGAGGGGGATAGGAGTGAGGTTCAAAGCCATAGAGAAGGGAGAATGGAGATTTCTTAGTGGAGCTATGTGGGGTGGAGTTGTGGTGAAATTCCATGGAAGATAAGAATTGTGCCCAGAAAGAAGGGTTGTTGGTGCAAAAGATGTAGAGATACACTTCAAGTTCTTGATTTGTTCGCTTGGTTTGACCATCAGTTTGAGGATGATAGGCAGTGGAGAGTCATACATCATATTTGAGTAGACAAGCAAGTTCTCTGGCAAATGCAGAGGTGAATTGAGGACCACAATCAGAGATGAGAGTGTCGTATAATCCAAAATATTTGAAAATGTTATCGAAGAAAAGTTGTGTGATTCTGGTGGTGTCAATGGTCTTAGTACAAGAGATGAGGATTACCCCCTTTGTAGATCAACCATGACCAAGATAGAATCGAAGCCTGAGGAGGGGAGAAGGTCAGTAATGAGGTCAACAGAGAGCTGGCAGAAGGGTAAGGCAGTGGTGGAAGGAATAGAAACGAGGAAAGGGAAGGTAGTATGTGTGTTGATCTTGTTCTGTTGGCAAATAGTGCAACTGTTGATGAAGTGTTTCACAAAGGAAGAAAGACCAGGCCACCAATAGTCATGCTCAAGGATAGATTTTGTGCAGAAGATACCCATGTGACCAAAAAGAGGAGAGGAATGGATGGCATGAAAAAGGGCAGAACAGGAAGAAGGCAGAACAAATATATGACCTTTGAAGTAAAGATGACTGTTGTCAAAGATCCAATCAGAAATGGAGGAGTGAGAGAAGAGGAGTAAGCCATCTTTGAGAGTGGAGAGGACACAAAGGACAAAGGGGTCAGAAGGAGTGGATTCAGTGATAGTGGAAGAGAGTTCAAGATCCAGAGCATTGATAACGACAGGACCAGAAATGATGAAGGCATTAACAATATCAAGGAAAGTATCAGGGGAGTCTTTTCAAGAAAGAGCATCAGCGGGGCCCATGTGGAAGCCAGGAGTAACAACCCATTTGATAGAGAAGTCTTGTAAAAAGAGAGCCCATCAAGCTTGGCAATGAGAGAGTTTCTGAGGATCTTTGATGTAGAAAAGGTTTTTGTGGTCAGTGATGATGGAAACAGGAAAAAAGGTGCCTTGGAGATAATGTTTCCATTGGGAAAGAGCAAGGATAACAGCGAGGAGTTCCCAGTTATAGATATTATAGTTACATTTGGCAAGGGAAAAGGTTTTCGAGAAATAGACAGAGGGATGGAGGTCTCCATTGACATCCTTTTGAACGAGGACAGCTCTGGTGGCAAGGAGAGATGCATCAGTCATGATGAAGAAAGGATGGAAGATATCAGGAATGGAGAGGACTGGAGCGAAGGAGAAGATCTGTCAAAGGTGGTCAAAGATGCATTGTTGAAGAGAGCCTCAGATCCATGGCTGATCTTTCTTTGTTAGGAAGGTAAGGGAAGTGATGATATTGGAGTAATTGGGGATGAACTTCCGATAGAAGTTTGTGAAGCCAAGGAATAAGCATACTCTTTTAATGGAAGTGGGAGGTTTCCAGGTGTCGATGGCAGAGAGCTTCACAGGGTCCATGCTGACTTGTCTGTTACCAATGATGAGACCAAGGTATTCCATGAAAGAGGTGTTGAAGGTGCATTTGGAAAGTTTGATTGAAAGACCATATTTGTGAAGGCATTGGAGGATGTGGTGGATGCATTCATGATGGAGTTTAAGGGTTCCTATGGTGTGGAGGCCAAGATCATCCATATAGATCTTAAGCCATCATTCCGCGATTATGTTGGTAAAGATATAGTTTATGAAAGTTTGGAAGGTGCTGGAGGCATTGCAGAAACCGAAGAACATAATAGTGGGTTCAAATAGTCCAAGGGGAGTAATGAATGCAGCTTTCCATTGGTCTTCTTCTTTGATATGAATATTGTTGTATCCCCAATATATGTCAAATTTGGTAAAGTAGGTGGGGTCCTCCATGTCATCAACAAGGTCTGAGATGAAAGGGAGTGGATAAGCATTGTGAATGGTGTGGATGTTAAGATATTGATAGTCTTGACATAGGTGGAGATCACCATCCTTCTTTGGAATGAAGAAGAAGGGCAATGCTTAAGGGAATTTGGAAGGGATTATGTGACCAGTGGCAAGATGTTCTTTGATAAACGCTTCACAAGCTTCTTGTTTTTTTGGGTTGAGGAGATATACTTTAGCGACCTTCAGAACAAAGTCTTTCTTAAGTTCAATGGTGTGGTCAAAGGAGCAATAAGGGGGTAGTTGGCTATGGGTGGATTCAGAGAAGACATCGGCAAAGTCAGAGCAGAAGGTAGGGATGGAGATATCTTTGGGTTGTTCAGTAATGGCAAGTTCCATGGATATGGTGACCTTGTTGATATTTTCTTCTTGGGGAGGATACTCACAAAGAGACCTCTCAACCCAAGGAGAAAAGTCAATGAAGAAGTTGATCCAGTCAATGACAGGGTTCCACTTTTTAAGCCAAGGCATTCCAAAAATGATCTATGGATGAGAGAGACAAACGACCATAAATTTAACTGTGTCAGAGAAAGTACCAGAGTTGAATGTGATAATGGAGGTCCATTAGATGGTTCCTTTGGTGTTTGAAGTACCATCTACGTTGAATGCGATGATAGGGGAAGAAAGAGAAATGAGCTTAAAGATTCCTTTGGAAAGGAGATGAGGGCCAATGAAGTTTTCAGTGGCTCTGGAGTTGATGAGAGCAAGGGTATCGATGGTTTGTTTTTGACCATGTAGCGAGACAGGAATATACATAGTTCTATTTTCTTGTGATGCTACAAGTACATGATTCAATGATAGGGAAGAAGACGTCGAGGCAGCTTCCCTTTTTAAAAATTCCTTGCTTTTTGGACTCTAATGGGATAGGTGGATACTTCAGCTAGTTCCTCAGGTTCTTTGTAGCATATTTTCAATATGGAGAAGATTTCATCATTGCTCTTTCTGGTGGTTTTCAAGGAGTTGACATATTCATCAAGCTTGGTCTGTTGTGTTTTCTTGGTAGGGGAAGGGGAGAATGTCTCTATGTTGTGGATATTTTGAGTGGGGTTGGTATGGCGAGGGGTGGAGGTGAAGGCCTTGCAATTGTTGGCATTGTGGCCTTTGCAGCAGCAGCAAAGACAGAGGCCTTCTTTGAAGCATTGAGCGTGTTCAGTGGGGGTGAGTTTGGTGACGGTAAGGGTATCAATGTCCATTGCATTGGGATCTTTCTGGGGGTGAGGGATAAAGGATGAGGCTTGGGGGCAGCCTCCTCTGAGGGCTTGGATATGTTGTTTCTGGGCATGGAAGGTCTTTGCATGATCAATCCAATCTTTGATTATCATGGAGATGGGAGTCATGGAGAGGATTATGATGGCAAGGCATTAATCTAATCTGAGAGAGAATTGGTCAATGAGGGTTATGTCATCAGTGATTCCTGCTTTGGAGATGAGGTTCTGAAAGTTAGTGATTCCTACTTTGGAGATGAGGTTCTGAAAGTCAGTGATGTACTTCTGGAATCCATTGTCGATGGTTCCATCAGTGGTCTTGGCAGACTTCTGGACTAGCTTGGAGAGTTCCAAGTGGGCAGTGGCTTGGGTGTCAAAGGGATAGAATGTGGTTTTGAAGTTCTCAGCGAACTTGTCAAAGGTTTTCTCTACTGCAGGGATAGAAGGGTCTGCAAGCTTATCATACCATATCTTAGCAAAGTTGGTCCCTTGTTCTTCACTCATCTTGTTCAAGGTGATTGTCACCTTGCCTTCATCAAAGGAGTAGAGGGTGGAGTAGAGGGTGAAGTAAGCCTTCATGGCTTTGATCCATCGAGATGCATTTGTGGATTTTTCAGAGAAGTTGGCAGGGAGGGCTGCTTTGAGCTTGGTTTTGGTGGACATGGCTGGTGCTGATGGTACGATGGGTGGTGCGACTGGTGGAGTGGTCTTGAATCTAGGAGTGTGAGGTTTGCTTACTGGGAGTACAATGGGTCTTGGGTTACTCAAGGTGCTAAGGGGTTCACTAGGGGCACTGATGGTTTCACTAGAGATACTGGGGGTTGGGGATCAAGCTGGGGCGTCAACTTTAATGTCAGAGAGTTTGTCACCTCTGAAGGCTGAGAAGAATCCTTTGTGGATACTTATGATGATAGTGGTGGGGTCCTACACCTGAGGAGGTGGGACCAGGATAACTCTTGATCTTTTGTTATGCATAGCATACAAAGAAGGTCTTGATACTAAATGATCTTACACAGGCGATACTCACATAGAGACCGATGTCTGCAAAGCATAGTGTTCTCGAGAGACTAAGACTAAGGACTAGGGATGTCAAGGGAGAGACTTGACCAAAGAGCTAAGAGTGTCGAGGAAGAGGCTCGACTGAAGGGCTAAAAATGAGATTTGAAGTTACACTAGTATTGTGCAGATCAAGAGTGAGGTTACTGGTATAAAAGAGATGTGTTTATAACTACAGAAGATGTGCATGGACCAATGTGATGAGAAAGGGAAATTACTATACAAGGTAAGGAACTTCATAGAACAATAGAGAAGATGATGTCATTGATAAGGGAAATAAATGATGTTGTGGATCTAGAACAATGATGTCATAGGTGATGTCAAGAGTCTAGATTGGATGAAGAAGAATAGCACATGAGCTAATAATAAGAAGAAAATGTACTGTCATAGTAACTATAGTACGCCAAGTACTTTGAGTAGAGAATGATGAAAAGAGGAGAATATGTGGATGAAGGAGGAAAATTGTAACAGGATCAGGGTTTAAAACTATAAAGGAGGGAGAATGGAGATTTCTTGGTGGAGCTATGTAGAGTGGAGTTATGATGGAATTCTGTGGATAATAAGAATTGTGCTCATGATGAGGGATTGTTGGTGCAAAAGATATGAAGATATATTTTGAGTTCTTGATTGGTTTGCTCAGTTTGGCCATTGGTTTGGGAATGGTAGGTAATGGAGAGTCATATATCATATTTGAGGAGGTGGGTGAGTTCTCTTGTGAACACCAAGGCAAACTGAGGACCACAATCTGAAATGAAGGTGTTGTGAAGACCGAAGTGTTTGAATACACTTTCAAAGAAAAGTTGGGCAATTCCAGCAGCATCAATGGTTTTGGTGCAAGGAGTAATAATTACCCCCTTTGTAAGGCTGTGGTCAACCACAATCAAGATAGAATCAAAGCCTGAAGAAAGGGAAAGGTCAGTAATGAGGTCAACAGAGAGCTGACAGAAGAGGAGGGAAGTAGAGGAAGGAATGGGAATGAGGGGAGGGGAGATGGAGTGGGTGTTCACTTTGTTTTGCTGGCAGACAGTGCAGCCATTGATAAAGTGTTTAACAATGGAGGAAAGGTCAGGCCACCAGTAGTCACATTCAAGGACAGCTTTTATGTGGAAAACACCCATATGACCAGAGAGGGGAGATGAATGGATGGCATGGAGAAGAGCAGAGTGAGAGAAAGGAGGAACAAACATGCAATTCTTAAAATAGAAATGGCCATTGTCAAAAGACCAGTTGGAAAGGGAGGAGTGAAAGAAAAGAGGGGAGCCCTCTTTCAAAGCAGAGAGGATATTGTTGCCGACCTACAGGAACTGTACAGCTCCCAGGACACACAACACTAAACCTAGCTTAAGAAATAGAGACTAGGGCAATTCTTCCTGAAGGAAAACCCAATAAGAACTAGACTGGAGTTCTTGGGGCATTGACATTCAACTATATATACTACTATACATGTTTGTACATATTTACTAAAGGTCTGTGCATAGGGCACAGGGCATGATGTCATAAATGTGTCATAGTGATATCATAGATAAGGAAGCAAGTCTAGACTAGTTCTAGATCGCAGTAATTAAAGAAATGTGTCATAGGTCATTCTAAAAGAACGGAGATTAAATACACATGTATGGACCATTCTAGATCATTCCCACAGTCACATGATGAAAGAGACATAAGGTCATGTGACCTTGAAAGCATATGATTGATTATATGACTGTCACATGATAGGTTAAATAGGAGGCGAATTTAACATTACCCCCCTTCTATCAGTTGACTTCCAGGTGATCCAAGGTGGGAATCAATTCTGTCAAATTCTCATAGGGTTTAAATAAAAGATTGAAAGAAGCTTGAGCCATTCTCAGCTTCCATGGTGCAATCATGTTCAATGTGTAAAAGTCCCTGATAGTGTTCCATGCTGAAGCAAGGTTTGATTCAGGCTCCCACATACATTCTTCATTACTATATCCTTTCCAGTAAACAAGGAATTCCATATGTCATCCTTTAAAGTGCAAATCAATGATCCATTCCACCTCCCATTTCTCTTGTATTATAGATGGTAATGTCAGGCCAGCATCCAACCTATCGTTTTCCTTTCTAGATGCCCCTGACTTCCTGCCACTATGGGATCTGCTCATCAATGATGAGGGAATCTCCAACGAGCTGTGGGATCAGTTTGTAGGAGGGGCTCAACCCTCCACTCAGCAGGCTCCCTTCTGATGGATCAACCCCATTTCCAATCCATGGCTTCTTCTGCAATGATAAAATACCTTTCATCATCGCCTTCTCTCCGATCATCACTTCAATCTATGCTCCTGCCGATCAATAGATACTGTCCGATAGTCGGCCTCCTTCATCTATCCCCATTTGGACTTACCTCTTTAGTTGCCTTCTCTTATAGACAATAGTTGCCATATGTAGTAACTTCCCAATATGATCTAGAGAAACCTGCCCTTATCTAGATCTCCTCTATATAAGTAGCTAGATCAGTTCATGTAACTCTAACCTTGTTCTACGCTATTCTATCACTTTATCTTGGTTCCACTCGATTGCAATCTTCATGTCATATACATCATCCAATCCATGTTACCCCTATGCTAGCCAGTGCTAGCAACTTCTAGTGTTTCAGGGGTTCAGCCATAAACCTAGGAAGACTGTCAATTACCTAGGGTGACTGACCTCAGTGTCGCCGTATCCCATAATGGGCCTAAGGAACCGCATCACCTTAGGAAGGAATACAAGGCCCAGGCCACACCAGCTGGGTAGTTTCTGTCTTTCACTTGGAGCATCCCCAGCTCAGCATTGCAAAGCGTAACCAAGAGTCCTATGCCTAGTAGGTAAGATTCCGAGAACATTCTGTCAGTTATCCAAGAGTCCCATGCCTAGTGGGTGAGCATAACTGCCGAGGTACCTTGGTGCTGGTAGAAACCAGCTGACATGACCCAGTGTCACTTGCTACATCACAGTTGACATAACAAAAGATCAAGGTTATTTTGCTTTAGTGCCATTGTGCCTAAAGTATCGGACTACCCTAGAAGAGATAGAGCATCCAAGCTACCAGGTGGTAGCAACCAGCCATCACGATGAGTTGTTGGGATATTAGAAACTTCCTCGAAGACGAGGAACCCTCAAACCTGAACTCTCCTCTTGCCAATCCCCCTCCCCAAGCTCTATGAGAACAAGCCTACCGCACATCTTACACTCATCATCCTTGACCCTCAGGTTCAACTCCTTCCATCCCCATGTCCACTGGGACCTCATCGGATGCTCCTTCCCAACAGCCATCCTCTGATCAGGATCAGAACCCCCCTCCTTCCTCCATTGATATAGAGCTTCCCGATCTCCAAGACAATGACTCAGACAAAGAAGACATGGGAGAATTCAAAGCCACTTTCCTCAAAGAATTTAGTGGCAATGCTGAAGATGCCCAATGATGGCTTATGGCCATGTTGGCCTACTTTGCCCTCACAGAGGAAAAGATCAGGGACCAAGCCCGAGTTGTTATTTTCCTCAACCAAATGTCTAAAGGCCAAGAAAAGGCCTTCACAGAGACATGGTTCAACAAGATTGCCAATGGTGGCATTACATGAGATACAGTCTGCAACACCTTCAAAAGCACCTTTGTCCCTCAGGATTCTGCAGCACATACACGCATCTCATGTTATGTCAACCATGACATAGCAAGTGATGCTGGATCACATCAGCTGGTTCCAACCAGCACCAAGGTACCTCGGCTGTTATGCTCACCCACTAGACATGGGACTCTTGGATAACAGGCGGAATGTTCTCAGAACCTCACCTACTAGG
>JBBPUP010000721.1:0-12132 GCA_038094735.1 Exsudoporus floridanus
GAAACCCAACAAGAACTAGACTGGAGTTCTTGGGGCGTTGCATGTTCAATATATATACTCCTACATGTGTTTGTATCTATTTGTAAATAGTCCGTGCATAGGGCATAGGGTATGTCGTCATAGGTGCGTCATCATGATGTCATAGATAAGTAAGCGAGTCTAGACTAGCTCTAGATCGCGGTAATTAAGTAACCTCGTTCCTGGATCCTTCTAGAATCACGGAGATTAAATACACGTTTGTGGAACATTCTAGACTGTTCCCATGGTCACGTGATGAAAGCATGATAAGGTCACGTGACCTCGAAAGCACGTGATTGATCACATGATTGTCACGTGTTAGGTTAAATAGGGGTCGAATTTAACACAATCAGTCAAAACTTCTCTATACCCTCCACATCCATGACATGGATCACCATAACCAAGTATACCACCAAAACACTGCTTCCCCACTTCACAAGATGATGGTTCATCATATAACCAACCACCACCTCTTCTCTTACCTCCAACACAAAAATGAAAACCAATTTATCGAACATGCCTTGGACAATTGAGCAATCTTCCGTCTTCTCCAATGCAGCAACTGATTTATCCCAAATCACTCCCCTATCATCGCCAAACTCACTACCGCCACCAAGTTAGCTGCAGCAGCCGAGAAATCTAAACCCAAAGTCACTCTCCCCCAAGCATACGAATTATTCACTCCAGTATTCTCTAAAGAAGCCACCACTTCTCTTCCTCCATCCTGACCATATGACCACGAAATCAACCTCAACGAAACCTTCACACCCAAAATCGGTAAATTGTATCCATTAACCCCTGATGAAAGAAAAGCCACAAAGAAGTTCATTGATGAATGTTAAATTCAACTCTTATTTAACCTAACACGTGACAGTCATGTGATCAATCACGTGCTTTTGAGGTCACGTGACCTTATCATGCTTTCATCACGTGACCATGGGAACAGTCTAGAATGTTCCATAACATGTGTATTTAATCTCCGTGATTCTAGAAGGATCCAGGTACAGGCTACTTAATTACCGTGATCTAGAACTAGTCTAGACTCGCTTACTTATCTATGACATCATACCCTATGCCCTATGCACAGACCTTTTACAAATATGCACAAACATATGTAGTAGTATATATATTGAACATGCAACGCCCCAAGAACTCCAGTCTAGTTCTTGTTGGGTTTCCCTTCAGGAAGATCACCTAGTCTCTATTAGCTGGTTTAGTGTTGTGCATCCTGGGAGCTGTACAGTTCCTGTAGGTCGGCAACATTAGAACTAGACTTCCATCACTCCCACCACTCCACACTAAACCTCTCTCCTCATCGTCGACGCATGGCCCCTAGTGCTAAAGGGACATAGCCAGACCGCAGGCTCAAGTGGACCTACATACATCTTTTTCTTCACCACCTTTTACATAGTCCCTGCCACTAGAGGCAGCGCAGGTGCTTAGCTATCTAGGGCAGCACAGGGGTATCCTCGAGCAGGTCGAACGCATTTAAACACCGCCCCAACCTTTTTCACCTTCGAACGGGATACATCCCTGGTCCATGTGAGGCCACTTACACCTTTTATGATACCTACATAGTGTTCGGAATAGTCAGGAAGGATATTGACCTGATATCTGTACGTTTGAGACACAACCTCAGCAACGGCTGCAGCATTGGGCATACAATGAACAAAGTTTTGATTAGGATGTTCCCAGCTTCTTACGTGAAGCTTGAGCCAGTAGACGAGCTCTACATCCCTGAAGAGGTCGAACGCGACCCAAACGACGATGAACCATTACCCCTCGATATGACTGAGGTCAAGCGGGAAGAACCCGATTTTACATTCGCACTATACAACGATTTCTATGACGAAGTAGAAGACATCCTCTCGACTCCCCTCCCTCATCTCCCACAATGTCCGGAGACAATGCAACCACCCACCAGCTGCTGGCGATGATAGAGCAGCTAACCCTCCAGTTGAACGACATGGAGACAAGGCTCGGCACCGCCACACCCACCGCACGGCCCAAGGTAAAAATAAACAAGAAGGTGGAAGCAGTGCCAGATCCAGGGCACTTTGATGGGTCTTATGACTCATTCGCTCATTGGTGGACCAAGATGGGGGTCTACTTTGAAATGAACTGAGAAGCATTCCCATCTAACAAGGACTACTGTCTGGCAATCTGGTCCCGCATAGGCAGCAAAGACGGAAAAGATAAGAATGGAGCTGGGGAATGGGTCTCTTCCCAGATCCAGAAATATCTAAATGGATCAGACCACACATGGCCTGGGCCCGAAGAAATGGCGGCCCAAATAAAAAATTGTTTCCAGCCTGGCAACAAAGCTGATACGTTCACGGAGCTGTTGTCAAAATACCGCCAAGAACCAAACCAGTGGATCGAGGCCTACCTCACCCAATGGCTAGCTTGGTATGAAAAAGCCAAGTGCGGTCACCAAATAGGCATGCTCTTCCTAGAGCAAAACACCAAGAAGGAAATAATGAGAAAAATCTTCTTGGATGGAAAAAGGAAGAAGGACGTCTATGATTATGTGGACGAAATTAAGAAGGTTGGAAACACAATGGAGAGTTTCGATCTCCACAACCAGGGGTGCATCTGGACAACAAACGTGCGACAACAAGGCCAAAGTAGGGACCCCGACGCCATGAATGTCAATGCGGTGAGCCGAGGACAGTGTTTCAACTGTAAAGGACCTCATCTCACCAAAGATTGCCCAAAACCCAAGAAGCACTGTGAACAGTGCAAGTTCCTTGGGGGAGGGCATCACAAGGACTGCAGCCGCAGAAGTCACGTCCGCCAGACTAGCTCTGGGAATACGGACCAATCGAATGTGGATGTGGCATCTGATGCGTCAAAAGGAGATGCCAGATTAAGGGCCCTAAACGGAATGGACTTTGAGGCAATGAAGGCCTACTTTGCTGATCTAGCAGTTACGGAAAAGGGAAAAGGACGAGCCTAAGTCACGATCTGGGTGTGACAAAGGCAAAGGACCCTAAAACACATAACACAGACATTTATCCACAAGGGGAAGAGATCCCGGAAGCGAAGCTCTGGTGCCCCAGTAACCACTACGAATATTTAGAAGTTTATGGAGAAGAAGAACAAGAGTTCTTCGACTTCCAGGATAGGACAATATCAGATACCAAATCATGTATTTCTAATTCATCAACCGAGACCGGGACTTACGAAAGTAAGCTTGCTGCACGGGATTGCAGGCTTAATTCGGTCAAAAATAAAACCCAAAAAAATAATATATCTATTACGTTACAAAACCCAGACCAGATCCTCATCAGGTCTGTGAAGCTCAGAAGGGAGATCTGTCTTGATGTGGAGATAGCACCATCCACACACAAGCAGAAGATGAACTCCACAAGGGCGTTACTAGATAGTGGCGCAAACGGTATCTTTGTAGATAAGGAGTGGGTCAAAAGGAAACAGATTCCCACCAAGAAATTGGACCAACCAATCCCCGTTTTTAACATTGATGGCACAAGGAACTCTGCAGGAAGCATCACTCATACTGCCAAGTTAATCGTTGATTACCAAGGACATCGAGAAAAGGTAGAAGCCGAAGTTACTGACCTAGGCAAGAACTCAGTGATACTGGGATATACATGGTTGGCCAAACACAACCCTGAAATAGACTGGCAAAAAGGCACAGTCAAGCTTACGAGATGCCCAAGGACGTGCTACTTCCTTTGGGATTCCCCAGTGTTTGTACAGATACTGGAAAAAAAGGAACTTAATGATATGCCGTACACATATCAAACAATAAAGGCATTGGAGACGCCTAAGAAGGACCTAACAGTCAAAGAAATGGTACCTAGGGTGTATCACAAGTACTTGGAGGTTTTCTCTAAGAAAGCATTGGAGCAAATGCCCAAACGAAAACCCTGGAATCACGCCATAGACCTCAAACCTGGGTTTGTACCTAGGAAAGGAAAGCTCTACCCCATGTTGGTGGAAGAGCAAAAGGAAGTTGACGCCTTCATTGATGATCAACTAGCAAAAGGCTACATATGGCATTCAAAGTCTCCCCAGACCTCACCAGTTTTCTTTATTCCCAAGAAGGATGGGAAGAAAAGAATGGTACAAGATTACCGGTACCTAAATGAGTGGACCATCAAAAATAATTATCCACTACCACTCATTAGTCAGCTAATTGATCGTCTCAAAGGATCGAAGCTGTTCACAAAGATGGACTTGCATTGGGGATATAACAACATAAGAGTCAAAGAAGGCGACGAGTGGAAAGGTGCCTTTGTATGTCATCGAGGAGCATTCGAGCCCCTAGTGATGTACTTCGGTCAATGCAACTCGCCTGCTACGTTCCAACAAATGATGAATGACATTTTTGTGGACATGCAAGTTTGTGTCATTGTGTACATTGATGACATAATGGTCTTTACCAAAACAGATGATGAGGCGGAACATAATCGCATCATACTAGAAGTGCTACAGCGATTAGAAGAAAACGACCTTTTCATCAAGCCAGAAAAGTATACGTTTAAGGTCAAAGAGGTAGAATTCCTCAGGATGATAGTGTCTACTGAAGGAATCAAGATGGAGAAAGACAAGGTGAAAGCCGTACTCGAATGGCCAACACCAACAAACATCAAAGGGATTAGATCCTTCTTAGAACTAGCCAACTTCTATCAAAGATTCGTAAAAGACTTCTCAATCAAATCTAGACCTCTAAACGATTTGACCAAAAAAGACAAGGCTTGGATCTGGATGCAAAAGGAACAACAAGCGTTTGATCAATTAAAAGCAAGCTTTACCACTGCACCGGTACTTGCTTACCCAGCAGATAATGCACAATACCGCTTAGAATGTGACATGTCAGATTTTGCAACCAGAGCAGTTCTCTCGATAGAGAAAGAAGGGAAATGGTATTCTGTAGCTTTCTCATCACACAGTATGTCTCCCGAGCAACGTAACTACATGATTGCTGACAAGGAAATGCTCACAATTATCTTGGCGCTAGAGCAATGGAGACACCATCTAGAAGGAGTGCCACAATTTGAAGTTTGGAGCGATCATGCCAATCTCCAATACTTCATGAAATCCCAGAACCTCAATCAGCGACAAGCAAGATGGGCACAGTACCTGTCTCAATTTGATTATGTTCTTATCAGAAAACCTGGAGCCCAAATGGGGAAAGCTGATGTACTCTCCAGATGCAAGGATCACACAATCGGAATAGAAGCAGACAACCAAGGAATTACGGTGATCCCCAAAGAACATATTCGATCAGTTGAAGAAAGGATCGAAATAAGAGGCGAAGAAGAAAAGACTCTGGAGCAAATTAAAAATGCCCAGAACAAACTTAAGAAAGGAACTCTTGCTGGGTTCACAATGGATGGCGATTTCATCATCGTTAATAACAAGATCTACATCCCCGAAGTGGATGACCTTCAGCAATCAGTCATCATGCTCTATCATGACTCCACGGTGGCAGGACACTGTGGACCCGACAAAACGATTGAGCTTCTAACTTGGTATTATTACTGGGAAGAAGTTCAATCACAAATTAAAGAATATTGTGCACGATGCGAGCATTGCGCACGTATGAAACCAACCAATGTTCTGCCAGCCAGAAAGATTCACCCCAATCCTGTCCCAGAAGGACCGTGGCAGGATATTTCTGCAGATTTCATCACCGATTTGCCAGCAAGTGACGGATATGACTCGATCCTTGTGGTAGTCAACAGATTCTCCAAAGAAGCAGTATTTATTCCCACCATGAAGAGTGTAATGGCACTTCAAACGGCTAAATTATACAGAGACAACGTGTGGAAAGTGCATGGGCTTCCATGAAGTCTTATCTCCGACCAAGGACCACAATTCGCGTCCCAAGTCATGAAAGATCTCAGCAAAATGTTGAACATTGAGCTATGCATGTCGATGGCATTCCATCCACAAACCGATGGCCAAATGGAACATGTAAACAGGGATCTACAACAGTATTTAAGGCTATTTACCGCAGAGAAACAGAAGTCTTGGGTGGATTGGCTTGCGCTGGCGCAATTTCACTATAATAATCGAGTGCACTCAGCTACCGGGAAGAGTCCCTTCCAGGTCACACACTCGTATGAACCCCGCATGGAAATAGAACCTCAGGAGGTTAAAGCCCCAGTGGCTAACTTATTTGTGAAAGATTTTGCAATGACCCTCGATCAGGTGAAAGACAATCTGAAAAAGGCAAGCAACCGGATGGTGACTCAGAATGAAAAGAAACGTTCTACGAGTCCTATTTATAAAGGAGGAGATCTTGTATGGCTTAGCACTGAGAATCTGAACCTTCGATCAACATGTCAGTCTAAAAAGCTGACAGAAAGGTGGCTGGGCCCCTTTAAAGTAGTATCTATGAAAGGCGACAACGCCGTGGAACTCAGACTGCCAAGATCGATGAAGAATCATCCAGTAGTTAACGTATCCCGGATTAAGCCATATAAGGAACGTCTCCCAGGACAGCCGGTATACAAACCAGGTCCTGTGCAAGTCACAGACGAAGGGCAAGAGGAATGGAAGGTGGAACGGATCATTGATTTGCGCCTCAAAGGATGACGTATGGAATTCCTCGTACACTGGAAAGGATACAGTAACGAAGAACATATGTGGGAGCCGGAATCAAACCTCGCTTCGGCAAAGGAGGCAATAAAGGACTTTTACGCGTTGAACGTGAATGCACCACGGAAGCTGCGAATGGCACAAGCTTCTTTTGACACTTTATTTAAACCTTATGAGAATTTGACGGAGTCAGTTCCCACCTTCAGTCGCCTGGAAGTCGACCCATAGAAGGGGGATAATGTTAAATTTGACTCCTATTTAACCTAATACATGACAGTCATGTGATCAATCACGTACTTTCGAGGTCACGTGACCTTATCATGCTTTCATCACATGACCGTGGGAACAGTATAGAACATTCCATAACATGTGTATTTAATCTCTGTGATTCTAGAAGGATCCAGGTACAGGCTACTTAATTACCACAATCTAGAACTAGTCTAGACTCGCTTACTTATCTATGACATCACTATGATGCACCTATGACATCATACCCTATGCCCTATGCACAGACCTTTTACAAATATGCACAAACATCTGTAGTAGTATATATATTGAACATGCAATGCCCCAAGAACTCCAGTCTAGTTCTTGTTGGGTTTCCCTTCAGGAAGATCACCTAGTCTCTATTAGCTGGTTTAGTGTTGTGCGTCCTGGGAGCTGTACAGTTCCTGTAGGTCGGCAACAATGAACATCTAGCATCAGGAAAGATACGCCCTTCGAACTCCCCGCAGGCATCCCCATTCTTCTTTGTCAAGAAAAAAAATGGAGGTTTGCGCTCATGCCAAGATTATTGATATGTCAACGAACACACCATCCAAGATGCATATCCACTCCCACTCATTTCTGACCTTATCGATAAACTACAAGGAGCAAAACTCTTTACCAAGTTTGACATACAATGGGGATACAATAACGTTTGTATTAAGGATGGACATTAGTGGAAAGCCACATTCGTCACTCATCATGGCCTCTTCGAACCAATGGTCATGTTCTTTGGCCTATGCAATTCACCCGCGACATTCCAACGTTTTATGAACGACTCCTTCAGAGACATGATAGCTGAAGGATGGCTAGTTATCTACATGGACAATCTTCTTATTTTCTCATCCAACAAAACCACTCACACTAAACGAACAAAAAGGGTGCTCCAACGAATGATGGATCTTGACCTCCATCTAAAGTTAGAAAAATGTACCTTCGCAACCACTGAAGTGGAATATCTAGGCATGATCATCAAACTGGGACAACTGGCAATGGACCCAGTAAAACTAGATGGCATTGCGAGTTGGCCAACTCCAACAAAAGTTAAAGATATTCGATCCTTCCTCAGTTTTGCCAACTTCTATTGGAGGTTCATCCCTGAATATTCCAACATTGCCCAACCTCTAATCGACCTCACAAAAAAGAATGCTTCCTGGAAGTGGGACAACCTCCACAATAATGCCTTCTCTACCTTAAAATCCCTTTTCCTCTTGAAACCAACCCTGCAACTCCCGGATCCTTCATGTCCCTTTGCCCTCGCCACCGATGCTTCTAAATTCGCATCCGGTGTGATCCTCCTACAAACCGACCCCAATGGCAACTGGTACCCCTGTTCCTATTTGTCCCAGTCCTTTTCCCCTGTGGAACGTAACTATGATATTTACAACCGTGAGCTTCTAGCCATTATTCATGCTCTTAAAACCTGGTGCCACTACCTCCATGGCTCTCCCTTCCCTGTCCAGGTTTTCACAGATCACAAAAATCTCACCTTCTTCTGCTCACCCCAACGTCTAAATTGTCACCAAGCCCGTTGGCTTCTTGACCTCGCTGATTTTGACCTTCATCTCACCCATGTTCCAGGCTCTCAACTCATGGACCCCAACACCCTGTCTCACCACCTAGATCTCCTTCCACCTTCCAATTCCAATAACAACAAAGTCACTCTCCTATCTCCCTCGCTCTTTGTCCATGTTATCAACTCCACCCTCTCCTCCCACATTGCCTCTTCCTCTTTCTCTGACCCTCTTGTCCTCCAAGCACTCCAGTTGATGGATGGCTCCATCCCTCTGGCCTTCCACTCCCGGTTGTCTGATTGGCAGCATGTTGGAGGCATCCTTACCTATCAAGGCCATGTCTATATCCCACCAGATGGCAACCTCCACCGTGATATTCTTCATCGCTGTCACGACCATGCCACAGTGGGACACCCGGGCTTCCTTAAAACCTGCCAACTGGTCACTGCCGAATTTTGGTGGCCTGGCCTGGCCTCTTTTGTCTGTGCCTTTGTTGCCGGATATGCCACCTGCCAGCAGAATAAAGTCAACACACATCCTTCCTCCCCTCCCACTGCCCCTATTCCCTCCTCTTGTCCCCTCCCTTTCTGTCAACTCTTCTGTGACCTCATCACCGACCTTCCCCTGTCTTCCAGGTTTGACTCTCTTTTGGTCATGGTGGACCACAGCCTTAGTAAGGGGGTAATTCTATGCCCAATGAAGAAAACCGTCACAGCTGAAGGGATTGCATCCCTCTTCTTCCACAAAGTATATCTCTGCTTTGGGCTATACATGAAGATTATCTCTGACTGTGGACCCCAATTTGCCTCCAAATTTGCCAAAAAACTGGGACGAATCCTCCAATACGACCTTGCTCTGTCCACTGCTTACCACCCACAGACCGATGGGGAAACCGAACGAGTCAACCAAGAAGTGGAAACATACCTCTGCGTTTTCTGCAGAAATCGACCAACTACCTGGGCTGACTCCATCACTCATGCTGAATTTGCCCATAATCACCGACCCCACTCTGTTATGGGAAAATCCCCATTCTTCCTAATAATGGGGTATGAACCCATTGCTCTTTCCACGGTCCTTCCCTCTACCTCTGTTCTGGCAGTAGAACTACAACTCAAAGAACTAACTGCAGCACGAGACGAAGCATTAGCAGCCCATAAACTAGCCTGGCAAGTAATGGCACGACGCATGCATAAACCTTTTTCCCCATTTGCTAAAGGAGATAAGGTTTGGCTAGAAGCTTGTAACCTAAAGTGACAGGTGACTGATCCAAAATTCGCACCTAAACGAGAAGGCCCATTCACCATAATAAAAGTCCTCTCTCCCATCACCTACAAACTCAAAATCCCTAAAACGTGGAAAATTCATCCTGTCTTCTATGCTTCACTCTTATTGCCCTATGGCGAAAATCCTGTTCATGGACCAAACTTCCCAAAACCACCCCCTGACCTTATCAAAGGAGAAGAAGAATATAAAATTGAAAAGATCCTACACCACTGCGGAGCTCCATCTAACTGTTTCTTCCTGATCCAATAGAAGGGATTCTCTGTAGAAGATAACTCCTGGGAACCAGAACAGAACTTAAAAAATTCAAAATTCGCTCTCACTGAATATAAAAAGAGACACCTCTCCGCATTCCCCTCATAATTTTCCCTCTTCATACCATCATGGCCATTGAACTTTCCTCCCCTATGCTTCCCTCACTCTCTAGTCCTCTTTCTTCCTGTTCTATATCATCTTCTTCATTAGATCCTTCTTCCTCCATCATTGAAGATGTCACTTGACCCCTGACCCCATACCCTGCCACCATCTTCTCTCCTTCCCCAGAAGATGACCTCCCTCCCACATCTCTAGCCTCTACCCTGTCGGAAGATCTCCATTCCAGCATTCTTTCCATAAATGTTCCCACCTATGCCCATCGCCTACAGGAATTACCCACTCAATTAGACCTCAACCTGATGATGGACCACTTGAAAGACTCCCACCTTGCCTCCACCCTTGACGCCCATATGGACATCGGTTCTCCCCTCTATGCCTTGTATAAGATCTTTCTTCAGGTAGAACACCTCGACGCTCTTTATGCCATTAGCACATCCATCACCCAAATTGATCTATGGGCAACCATGGTATGCAGCATCAAGGATAATCTGGAAGGAGAAATCCTCCTTGCACTCCAACAGCTAGGAATGCCAAAGTTCATCATAGACATCAAACGTTATCTATGGCAAATTGCCCCAAATGTAATATGTCCACCTACTACTCCTTTCACCAGCTCCTCCCCACTCAGAGCTGAGGAACAACATCTTGTAGAAGCCATGGAGGCAAACTGGCAAGGCCATGATGGAACTGTACCCTTAACCCCTTCTCACCCTTGCTATCGTGAAGTCTATTTTGCCTGCTGACGACTTGGCCATGTCAGAGTCAACTGCCAGTACTACCAGTGTCCCACTTGTCTTGAATGGGCACCCAACCACACATAAGGGAGATGTCCTCGTAACAGGGCAAACGTACGGCAAACCTTCACCAACTCTTCCCTTTTATCTCATTCCCCACCTTCACCCACTCCCTTACCTGTACCCTACAGAAACAGGGGTACTGGTCTGCTTCATCGTCATATTGCTCACATCCATTGTCCTGCTCCTCATTGCCATACTCGCCCAATTACCCATGATGATAATCATGACCTCGATCTCGCATGGGATAAAGCAGCATATGCCAACACCTCTGACTCCCCTGGATCTGACTATGGAGGTTTCAATTAGGTGATTACTGGGGTATTCACCATAAGTTGGGGGTATTGTTATGACTCATTGACATCACATTCTTTTTCTATTTGTCTACATTTCTATGCCTTTATCTATTGCTGAACTTTTATGATTACCAGCATTGTAGGGCTGTGCATGGTAATCTCCCTTTACATATCTATCCTCTGATCTATCCTTATGTCCCTTCTTTCGGCTCTTCATTCTCACACCATTTCTGTATATAAACCTAGCGAGTAGCATTCTTTGTTCCTCACGCTAGTCTTACTTGAACTATCATTTTCTCTTGCGACTCTTAGCATGATTCCTTGGAACTCTATAAGTCTTCGTCCTACTTAGAGTGGATGCTAGACTCTTTGACCTTGAACCCCTCCAAAGTCCCTGGAGGCAGTGCCTATCATCAGAGAGTCCCTCTGTATCCTCGACCTTTGAAATCCCTTAGTACTCCTAAGAGCAACATACCTCATTGGCGACATTGTTATTGTCTTCTCCGGTGTCCAACCTTCAAACATTCAAGTCTCTGGTAGTCCTGAAGGGCTACCATAATAGCTTGGATGCTCTACCTCTTCTAGGATAGTCCGATACTTTAGGTACAATGGCACTAAAGCAAAATAACCTTGATCTTTTGTTATGTCAACCATGATGTAGCAAGTAACACTGGATCATGCCAGCTGGTTCCTACCAGCACCAAGGTACCTCAGCAGTTATGCTCACCCACTAGGCATGGAACTCTTGGATAACTGACAGAACGTTCTTGGAACCTCACCTACTAGGCATAGGACTCTTGGTTATGCTGAGCAGGGGATGCTCCAAGCGAAAAGCAGAAATTACCTGGCTGGTGTGGCCTGGGCCTCATATCCCTCTCTAAGGTGATGCGGTTCCTTAGGCCCGTTACAAGATATGGCAACACTGAGGTCAGTCGCCCTAGGTAATTGGCAGTTTTCCTAGGTTTACAGCTGAACCCCTGAAACACTAGAAGTTGCTAGCACCGGCTAGCTCAGGGA
>JBBPUP010000723.1:0-12104 GCA_038094735.1 Exsudoporus floridanus
AGTCAATAGATACAAACATATATAGTAGTATATATAGTTGAACATAAATGCTCCAAGAACTCCAGTCTAGTTCTTGTTGGGTTTCCCTTCAGGAAGTTCTGCTCTAGTCTCTACTCTTTAAGCTAGGTTTGATATTGTGTGTCCTGGGAGCTGTACAGTTCCTGTAGGTTGGCAACAGTTGTGGTCAATCATGGCCTTAGTAAGGGTGTAATTCTTTGCCCTTGCTCAAAATCAGTGGACACAGCTAGTATCACCAGGCTTTTCTTTGAACATGTGTTCAAATGATTTGGCCTCCATAACAAACTCATCTTGGATCGGGGACCCCAATTTGCTTCTGCCTTTGCACATGAACTAGCACACCTTCTAAATTATAATCTGGCCCTCTTGATAGCATACCATTCCCAGACTGATGGAGAAACAGAATGATACAACCAGGAACTCGAGACCTATCTTTGAATCTTCTGCAACACCCAACCACATAAATGGCTTGAGAACCTCCACCTTGCAGAGTTCTCACCCAACTTGGCTGTTAAATTCGCTACTTATTTAATCTATCACATAACAGTCATGTGTTCAATCACATGCTTTTGAGGTCACATGACCTTATGTCTTCTTTCATCATGTGACCATGGGAACGATCTAGAATGGTTGATACATGTGTATTTAATCTCCATTCTTCTAGAATGACCTATGACATGTTTTTTTCATTACCATGATCTAGAACTAGTCTAGACTCACTTCCTTATCTATGATATTACTATGACGCACTTATCACATCATACCCTGTGCCCTATGCATAGACCTTTAGTAAATAAGTACAAACATGTAAAGTAGTATATATATTGAACATGCAATGCCCAAGAACTCCAGTCTAGTTCTTGCTGGGTTTCCCTTTAGGAAGTTCTGCTCTAGTCTCTACTCTTTAAGCTAGGTTTAGTGTTGTGCATCCTGGGAGTTGTTAAATTCGACTCCTATTTAACCTAACATGTGACAGTCATGTGATCAATCACGTGCTTTCAAGGTCACGTGACCTTATCATACTTCCATCACGTGACCGTGGGAACAGTCTAGAACATTCCATGACATGTGTATTTAATCTCCATGATTCTAAAAGGACCCAGGGATGGGTTACTTAATTACCACGGTCTAGAACTAGTCTAGACTCGCTTACTTATCTATGACATCACTATGATGCACTTATAACATCATACCCTATGCCCTACGCACAGACCATATACAAATATGCACAAACACATGTAGTAGTATATATATTGAACATGCAATGCCCCAAGAACTCCAGTCTAGTTCTTGTTGGGTTTCCCTTCAGGATAATCGCCTAGTCTCTATTAGCTGGTTTAGTGTTGTGCGTCCTGGGAGCTGTACAGTTCCTGTAGGTCGGCAACATTAGAACTAGACTTCCATCACTCCCACCACTCCGCACTAAATCTCTCTCCTCATCATCGACGTGCGGCCCCTAGTGCTAAAGGGACATAGCTGGACCGCAGGCTCAAGTGGACCTACACACATCTTTTCTTCACACACCTTTTTACGTAGTCCCTGTCACTAGAGACAGTGCAGGTGCTTAGCTATCTAGGGCAGCACAGGGGTACCCTCGAGCAGGTCAAACGCATTTAAACACCGCCCCAACTACTTTTCACCTTCAAACGGGATACGTCCCTGATCCACATGAGGCCACTTATTCTTTTATGATACATACATAGTGTTCAGGATAGTCGGGAAGGATATTGACCTGATATCTGTACGTTTGAGACACAACCTCAGCAACGGCTGCAGCGTTGGGCGTACAACGAACAAAGTTTTAACTAGGATGTTTCCAGCTTCTTACGTGAAGCTTGAGCCAGTAGATGAGCTCTACATCCCCGAAGAGGTCAAACACGACCCAAACGATGACGAACCCTTACCCCTCGATACAACTGAGGTCAAGCGGGAAGAACCTGATTATTCATTTGCTTTATACGACGACTTCTACAATGAAGTAGAAGATATCCTCTCACATCCCCTCCCTTATGTATGAAACCCTCGGGAACCAGCCTGAGCATTCTTTAGAGTCCCCGGTGAGCCTGCATTAGAAGCAGCGCTCAACCAAGTCATCGAGCAAAGTGTGGGATCCACGAGACACACTACCCCACCTCGACGACTCCGACCTCGAGAATCCCTCCAACAACCCTCTCGACTCCCCTCCCTTGTCTCCAACAATGTCCGGAGACAATGCAACCACCCACCAGCTGCTGGCAATGATAGAGCAGCTCACTCTCCAGTTGAACGACATGGAGACAAGGCTCGGCGCCACCGCACCCACCACACAGCCTGAGGTAAAAATAAACAAGAAGGTGGAAGCAGTGCCAGACCCAGGGCACTTTGATGGGTCTTATGACTCATTTGCTCATTGGTGGACCAAGATGGGGGTCTACTTTGAGATGAACAGAGAAGCGTTCCCATCTAACAAGGATTACTGCCTGGCGATCTGGTCCCGCATAGGCAACAAGGACAGAAAAGACAAGAACGGAGCTGGGGAATGGGCCTCTTTCCAGATCCAAAAATACTCAAATGGATCAGACCACGCATGGCCCGGGCCCAAAGAAATGGTGGCCCAAATAAAAAATCATTTCCAGCTCGGCAATGAGGCTGATACGTTCATGGAGCAGTTATCAAAATACCGCCAAGGACCAAACCAACAGGTCGAGGCTTACCTCACCCAATGGCTAGCTTGGTACAAAAAGGCCAAGTGTGGTCACCAAATAGGCATGCTCTTCCTAGAGCAAAACACCAAGAAGGAGATAATGAGAAAGATCTTCTTGGATGGAAAAAGGAAGAAGGACATCTATGAATATGTGGACAAGATCAACAAGGTCAGAAATGCAATGAAGAGTTTTGACCTCCGCAACCAGGGGCACGTCTGGACAACAAATGCATGACAACAAGGCCAAAGTAGGGACCCTGACGCCATGGACGTCGATGCAGTGAGCTGAGGACAGTGTTTCAACTGTAAAGGACCTCATCTCATCAAAGATTGCCCAAAACCCAAGAAGTGCTGTGAACAGTGCAAGTTCCTTGGGGGAGGGCATCGCAAGGACTGCAGCCGCAGAAGCCGCATCCGCCAGACTAGCTCTGGGGATACAGACCAATCGAATGTGGATGTGGTATCTGATGCATCAAAAGGAGATGCCAGATTAAGGGCCCTAAACGGAATGGACTTTGAGGTGATGAAGGCCTACTTCGCCGACTTGGCAGTTACGGAAAAGGGAAAAGGACGAGCCTAAGTCACGATCTGGGTGTGACAAAGGCAAAGAACCCTAGAATACGTAACACAGACACTTATCCACAAGGGGAAGAGATCCCGGAAGCAAAGCTCCGGCGCCCCAGTAACCAATACGAATATTTAGAAATTTATGGAGAAGAAGAACAAGAGTTCTTTGACTCCAAGGATAGAACTATTTCTGATATTGAATCATGTATTTCTAATTCTTCAACCAAGACTGGAACTTACAAAAGTAAGCTTGCTGCATGGGATTGCAGGCTTAATTCGGTCAAAAACAAAACCCAAAAAAATAGTGTATCTATTACAGTAGAAACCCCAGACCAGATCCTCATCAGGTCCGTGAAGCTCAAAAGGAAGATCTGTTTTGATGTGGAAATAGCACCAGCCACACACAAGCAGAAGATGAACTCCACAAGGGCGCTGCTAGATAGTGGCGCCAATGGCATCTTTGTAGATAAGGAGTGGGTAAAAAAGAAACAAATTCCTACCAAGAAGTTGGACCGACCAATCCCCATTTTTAACGTTGACAGAACAAGAAACTCAGCAGGAAGCATCACTCACACTGTAGAGTTAATCGTTGATTACCAGGGACACCGAGAAAAAGTAGAAGCCGAAGTTACCGACCTAGGCAAAAACTCGGTAATACTGGGATACACGTGATTGGCCAAACACAACCCTGAAATAGACTGGCAGAAAAGCACAGTCAAACTCACAAGATGCCCAAGAACGTGCTACTTCCTTCGGGATTCCCTGGTGTTTGTACAGACACTGGAAGAAAAGAAACTCAATGATATGCCATACACGTATCGAACAATAAAGGCACTAGAGATGCCTAAGAAGGACTTAACAGTCGAAGAGATGGTACCTAGGATATACCACAAATACTTGGAGGTTTTCTCTAAGAAAGCATTGGAGCGAATGCCCAAACGAAAACCCTGGGATCACGCCATAGATCTCAAACCTGGGTTTGTACCTAGGAAAGGAAAGCTCTACCCCATGTCAGTGGAAGAGCAAAAGAAAGTTAACGCCTTCATTGACGATCAACTAGCAAAAGGCTACATAAGACCTTCCAAATCTCCACAAACCTCGCTGGTTTTCTTCATTCCCAAGAAGGATGGGAAGAAACGAATGGTACAAGATTACCGGTACCTCAATGAGTGGACAATCAAAAACAACTATCCGCTACCACTCATTAGCCAGCTAATCGATTGTCTGAAAGGATCAAAGCTGTTCACGAAGATGGATCTATGTTGGGGATACAACAACGTAAGAGTAAAGGAAGGTGATGAGTGGAAAGGTGCCTTTGTATGTCATCGAGGAGCATTCGAGCCCCTGGTAATGTACTTTGGACAATGCAACTCGCCTGCTACGTTTCAACAAATGATGAATGACATCTTCGCAGACATGCAAATTTGTATTATCGTGTACATTGATGACATAATGGTGTTCACCAAAACAGACGATGAAGCGGAACATGATCGTATCGTACTAGAAGTGTTACGACAATTAGAAGAAAACAACCTTTTCATCAAGCCCGAAAAGTGTACGTTCAAGGTCAAAGAGGTAGAATTCCTCGGGATGATTGTATCTATGGAAGGAATCAAGATGGAAGAAGACAAAGTGAAAGCCGTACTCGAATGGCCAACACCAGTAAATGTTAAAGGGGTTAGATCCTTTCTAGGACTAGCCAACTTCTATCAAAGATTCATGAAAGATTTCTCAATCAAATCTAGACCTCTAAATGATTTGACCAAAAAGGACAAGGCTTGGATCTGGACGCAAAAGGAACAACAAGCGTTCGATCAATTAAAAGCGAGTTTTACCACTGCACCGGTGCTTGTTTATCCAGCAGATAATGCACAATACCGCTTAGAATGCGATGCATCAGATTTCGCAACTGGAGCAGTTTTCTTGATAGAGAAAGAAGGGACATGGCACCCCATAGCTTTCTCATTGCATAGTATGTCTCCCGAGCAACGTAACTATATGATTGCCTACAAGGAAATGCTCGCAATTATCTTGGCGCTAGAGCAATGGAGACATCATCTAGAAGGAGTGCCACAATTCAAAGTCTGGAGCGACCACGCCAACCTTCAGTACTTCATGAAATCTCAGAACCTCAATCGACAACAAGCGAGATGGGCGCAGTATCTATCTCGATTCGACTACGTTCTTATTAGAAAACCTGGAGCTCAAATGGGAAAAGCAGATGCACTCTCCAGATGAGAAGATCACATGATTGGAATAGAAACTGACAACCAAGGAATCACAGTGATCCCCAAGGAACGTATTCAATCAGTTGAAGAAAGGATCGAAATAAGAGGCGAAGAAGAAAAGACTTTGGAGCAAATCAAAAACGCCCAAAGCAAACTCAAGGAAGGAACTTTTACAGGGTTCACCATGGACGGCGATTTCATCATCGTTAACAATAAGATTTACATCCCCGAAGAGGATGACCTTCGGCAATCAGTCATCACCCTTTACCATGACTCCACGGTGGCAGGACACTGTGGACCTGACAAAACGATTGAGCTTCTGACCCGATACTACTATTGGGAAGGAGTTCGATCACAAATTAAGGAATATTGTGCACGATGCGAGCGTTGTGCATGTATGAAACCAACTAATGTTCCACCGGCCGGAAAGATTCATCCCAATCCTGTCCCAGAAGGACTGTGGCAGGATATCTCTGCAGATTTCATTACTGATTTACTAGCGAGCGATGGATATGACTCAATCCTCGTGGTAGTCGACAGGTTTTCCAAAGAGGCAGTATTTATTCCCACTGTGAAGGGTGTAACGGCACTTCAAATGGCTAAACTATATAGAGACAACATGTGGAAAGTGCATGGGCTTCCACATAGTCTATCTCTGACCGAGAACCCCAATTTGCATCTCAGGTTATGAAGGATCTCAGCAAGATGTTGAACATTGAGCTACACATGTCAATGGCGTTCCATCCACAGACCGATGGACAAACGGAATGTGTAAACAGAGATCTACAACAATATTTAAGGCTATTTACTGCAGAGAAACAAAAGTCTTGGGTGGACTGGCTTGTGCTGGCGCAATTTCACTATAATAATCGGGTGCACTCAGCTACCGGGAAGAGTCCCTTTCAGGTCATGCACTTGTACGAACCCCGCATGGGAATAGAACCTCAGGAGGTCAAGGCCCCAGCGGCTAGCTTATTCGCGAAAGACTTCGCAATGACCCTCGATCAGGTGAAAGACAATCTGAAAAAGGCGAGCGACCGGATGGTGACTCAGAATGAAAAGAAACGTTCTACGAGTCCTATTTATAAAGAAGGGGATCTCGTGTGGCTCAGCACCAAGAATCTGAACCTTCACACGACTCGTCAGTCTAAAAAGCTGATAGAAAGGTGGCTGGGCCCCTTTAAAGTAATATCTATGAAGGGCGAAAACGCCATGGAACTTCGACTACTGAGATCAATGAAGATTCATCCGGTAGTTAATGTATCCTGGGTTAAGCCTTATAAGGAACATCTCCCAGGACAGCCGGTTTACAAGCTGGGTCCCATACAGGTTACGGACGAAGGGCAAGAGGAATGGAAGGTGGAACAGATCATAGATTTGCGCCTCAAAGGACGACATATGGAATTCCTCGTTCACTGGAAAGGATACAGTGATGAAGAACGTATGTGGGAGCCTGAATCAAACCTCGCTTCGGCAAAGGAGGCAATAAAGGACTTTTATGCATTGAACGCAAATGTGCCATGGAAGCTGCGCATGGCACAGGCTTCTTTCGACGCTTTATTTAAGCCTTATGAGAATTTGACAGAGTCAGTTCCCACCTTCAGTCGCCTGGAAGTCAACCCATAGAAGGGGGGTAATGTTAAATTCGACTCCTATTTAACCTAACATGTGACAGTCATGTGATCAATCACGTGCTTTCGAGGTCACGTGACCTTATCATACTTCCATCACGTGACCGTGGGAACAGTCTAGAACGTTCCATGACATGTGTATTTAATCTCCATGATTCTAGAAGGATCCAGGGACGGGTTACTTAATTACCGTGGTCTAGAACTAGTCTAGACTCGCTTACTTATCTATGACATCACTATGACGCACTTATAACATCATACCCTATGCTCTACGCACAGACCATATACAAATATGCACAAACACATGTAGTAGTATATATATTGAACATGCAATGCCCCAAGAACTCCAGTCTAGTTCTTGTTGGGTTTCCCTTCAGGATAATCGTCTAGTCTCTATTAGCTGGTTTAGTGTTGTGCGTCCTGGGAGCTGTACAGTTCCTGTAGGTTGGCAACAGGAGCTTTATTAGGTCCTGTAGGTCAGCAACATTAGAACTAGACTACCACTTTCCCACCACTCTCCACTAAACCTCTCTCTTTATTGTCGATGCACAGCCCCTAGTGCTAAAGGGATATAGCTAGACCACAGGCTCAAGCAGATTTACCATACAACTTCCTTCATTCCCTTTTTACGTAGTCCCTGCCACTAGAGGCAGCAAAGGTGCTTAGCTATCTAGGGCAGCACAGAGATAGCCTCACGTGGCTCAAACGTGTTTAAACACCACCTCGAAATCCTTCACTTTCTCTTTGGAATATATTCCCTGGTTCTCATGTGGCTGAGTTTTCTTTTTACATATGATATGTAGTGCTTGGGATAGTCAGGTAGGATATTGATCCGATATCCATACATTTGAGTTACAACCTCAGCAACAGCTGCAGCGTTTGGCATACAAATGAGCAGAATTTTTGTATAGGATGTTTCCAGCTACCTATATCAAGCTAGAGCCAGTAGATGAGCTCTATATCCCAGAGGTCGAATGTGACCCAAATGACGACACACCAACACCCCTCAATAGGACCAAGGTTAAGGTTGAAGAACTTGACAATTCCTACATATTATATGACAACTTCTACAACGAAGTAGAAGCAGAATTATCATGTCCTCTTCCTTACACACATAATCCTCAGGAACCAGCCTGAGCCTTTTTCAGAGTCCCTGGAGAGCCTGCATTAGAAGCAGCTCTCAACAAAATCATTGAACAAAGTGTGGGACCCACAAGACATACTCCTTTACTTCATAGACTCTGACCAAGAGGCTCAATCTGAAAACCTTTCCAAGTCCCCACCCTTCTCACTGACAATGTTCTCAGACACTGCAATGACTTGCCAGCTGCTGGTGATGATCAAAAATCTAATACAGCAACTCAATAAGCTAGAAGCTCACATAGCCACTGGGCCCTCCACTGTTAAATTCAACCCCTATTTAATCTAACACGTGACAATCATGTGATCAATCACGTGCTTTCGAGGTCACATGACCTTATCATGCTTTCATCACGTGACCGTGGGAACAGTCTAGAACGTTCCACAACGTGTATTTAATCTCCGTGATTCTAGAAGGATCCAGGGACGAGGTTACTTAATTACCGCGATCTAGAACTAGTCTAGACTCACTTACTTATCTATGACATCACGATGACGCACTTATGACAACATACCCTATGCCCTATGCACGGACCCTTTACAAACAGATACAAACATATGTAGGAGTATATATATTGAACATGCAACGCCCCAAGAACTCCAGTCTAGTTCTTGTTGGGTTTCCCTTCAAGGAGAATTGCTCTAGTCTCTACTCTATAGCTAGGTTTGGTGTTGTGTCCTAGGGCTAGTCCTTAAGGTCGGCAACATCCACTGCCTGAACAATCGAGACAAAGGTCACAAAGAAGGTGGAAGCTGTACCTGATCCAGGGTACTTTGATGGGTCATACAACTCATACTCTCAATGGTGGACCAAGATGGGGATCTATATTGAGATGAATCAAGAGGCTTTCTCATCTAACAAGGAATACTGCCTTGCGGTATGGTCTTGCATAGATAGCAAGGACAACAAGAATAAAAATGGTGTGGGAGAATGGGTCTCCTTCCAAATACATAAATACATAGAAGGCAGTAACCATGCCTGGCCTTCTGTGGAGAATATGATCCTCCAAATAAAAAATTGTTTCCAGCCTGGCAATGAGGCAGACATATATACAGAAAAACTGGCCAAGTACAAACAAGGCCCCAACCAGAGAATGGAGGCATACCTCACACAATGGATTGGATAGTATGAAAAGGTCAGATGTGGAGACCAGATAGGAGTGCTCTTTCTAGAGCAAAACATAAAAAAGGAGATTGTGTGAAAGATCTTCCTTGATAGTAATCACAAAAGGCTTGTGTACAAGTATGTTGATCAAATAAAGAAGGTTGGCAATGCAATGGAGAGTTTCGACCTCCACAACCAGGGGCACATCTGAACAATGAATGCACGACAAGGCCAAACAAGGGACCCCGATGCCATGGACATTGATGCCATTGCCTAAAACCAAAAAAGCACTGTAAGCAGTGCAAGTTCCTTGGAGGAGGGCATCACAAGGACTGCAGCCAAAGAAGCTGCATCCGCCAGACTACAACTGAGAATTCAGACCAATCAGATGTGAATATGGCATCTAAAGCATCAAAAGGAGACACAAGGCTAAGGGCACTTGAAGGAATGGACTTTGAGGTAATGAAGGCCTACTTTGCCAACCTAGCTGTTACTGAAAAGGGAAAAGGCAAAGCCTAAGTCACAATCTGGGTGTGACAAGGGCGGACTTTAGATTAGATAACACAGACACTTCTACATGAGGGGAAGAAATCCCAGAAGTAAAGCTCTGGCGCCCCAGTAACAAATATGAATATTTAAATGTATATGGAGAAGAAGAACAAGAGTTCTTTGACTCCCAGGATAGGACTATTTCTGATACCAAATCATGTATTTCTACCGAGACCAGGTCTTATAAAAGTAAGCTTGCTGCATGGGATTGCAGGCTTAATTCAGTCAAAAATAAAACACAAAAAAATAGTGTATCTATTATGGTAGAAACCCCAGACTGGATCCTCATCAAGTCCGTGAAAATCAAGAAGGAGATCTGCCTTGATATGAATATAGCACCATCCACGCACAAGGGGAAGATGAACTTCACAAAAGCGTTGCTAGACAGTGGCACAAATGGCATCTTTGTAGACAAGGAGTGGGTTAAAAGGAAACAAATTCCCACACAGAAACTGGACTGACCAATCCCAGTATTTAATGTTGATGGAATAAGGAACTCTGCAGGAAGTATTACACACATTGTGGAGTTAATCATTGATTACCAAGGACACCGAGAAAAGGTAGAAGCTGAAGTTACCGACCTAGGCAAGAACTCGGTCATATTGGAATACACATGGTTGGCCAAACACAACCCCAAAATAGACTGGCAACATGGCACAATCAAACTTACAAGATGTCCAAGGACATGCTACTTCCTTCAGGATTCCCTGGTGTTTGTATGGGCACTGGAAGAAAAGGAATTAAACAATATGCCATACACATATCATAAAATAAAGGCATTGGAGATGCCTAAGAAGGACCTTACGGTCAAAGAGATGGTACCCAGGGAATACCACAAGTACTTAGATGTATTCTTGAAGAAGGCTTTGGAGTGTATACCCAAACACAAATCTTGGGATCATGCCATCAATCTCAAACCTGGATTCGTCCCCAAGAAAGGAAAGCTCTATCCCATGTCAGTGGAAGAGCAAAAGGAAGTTGATGCCTTCATTGATGATCAACTAGTGAAAGGCTATATAAGGCCTTCAAAGTCTCCACAGACCTTGCCAGTGTTTTTTATTCCTAAAAAGGATGGAAAGAAAAGAATGGTCCAAGATTACCAGTATCTGAATGAGTGGACAATTAAGAATAACTATCCGCTACCACTCATCAGTCAGCTGATTGATCGTCTAAAAGGATCAAAGCTGTTCACAAAGATGGACTTACGTTAGGGATACAATAATGTAAGAGTAAAGGAAGGCAACAAGTGGAAAGGAGCCTTTGTATGTCATTGAGGAGCATTCAAGCCTCTTGTGATGTACTTCAGACAGTGTAACTCACCCGCCATGTTCCAATAGATGATGAACAACATCTTTGTGGACATGCAAGCATATGTCATCATGTATATCAATAATATAATGATCTTTACTAAGACAGACGATGAAGCAGAGCACAATCATATCATACTAGAAGTGTTATGACAATTGAAAGAAAATGACCTTTTCATCAAGCCAGAAAAGTGTATGTTTAAGGTCAAGGAAGTCGAATTCCTCAGGATGATAGTATCTATGAAAGGAATAAAGATGGAAAAAGACAAGGTAAAAGCCATGCTCGAATGGCCAACATCCATAAATGTCAAAGGGGTTAGATCCTTCTTGGGTTTAGCCAATTTCTATCATAGATTCATCAAGGATTTCTCAATCAAGTCTTGACCCTTGAATGACCTTACAAAAAAGGATAAGGCTTGGATCTGGACACAAAAGGAACAAAATACGTTTGATCAATTAAAAGTGGGTTTTATCACTGCACCGGTGCTCACTTATCCAGTGGATAATGCCCAATACTGCTTAGAATGCAATGCATTAGACTTCACAACCAAAGCAGTTCTTTCAATAGAAAAGGATGGGAAATGGCATCCTATTGCTTTCTCATCACATAGTATGTCTCCTGAACAATGTAATTATACAATTGCTGACAAGGAAATGCTTGCAATAATATTGGTGCTAGAGCAATGGAGACATCACCTCGAAGGAGCACTCCAATTCGAAATCCGGAGCGATCATGCCAACCTCTAATATTTCATGAAATCTCAGAACCTTAATCAAAGGCAAGTGAGATGGGCTCAGCACCTATCAAGATTCGATTATATTCTCATCAAGAAGCCTGGAGTCCAAATGGGTAAAGCCAATATGCTATCTAGGTGA